>CALNHX010006972.1:0-80663 GCA_940337035.1 Agriotes lineatus
CGGATCCACTGACGTCATTCTTTGATATTGATTCAAGCGTATCTAGTATGACAGTGAAATTTATCAGAACTGAACGTATGTATGGCTTCTACAGTTCCATCTTGTATCAGACAGAGACTTAATTGTTGCTTCAGTCTTTTGGATATTTTCAAAAACACACTGTCTTTTCGAAGATGCTTCAATAAAAGTGTGAAGCCTATTCAACACCCCAAACATCTTTCCCACAGTCATTATAGAACTGCTAACATCAACAATACACAAGTTCAACACATTGTTTTCATTCCCTCACTTTCATAGCCACTCCCGAATATTGGCCATGAATGGCAGCAGCCCCGTTGTAACATTGGCCTCTCAGATTTTCTAATTTCAAACCAAAAGAACCCAACACTTTTTTCAATAAATTAAAAAGTGACTTACTATCAGTGTTTTCAGTTCTATAAAACACCAAAAAGTTTTCATGGATATTTAAATCTTTGTCACAATATCTTAAGAGGAATAGAAACATGTTCATGACGTTTTAAATCTTGCCTTTCGTCCATAATAACGCTGTATAATTCTGCATTTTTTACATTTTCAACTATTTGACTTAACACACTTTTAAACATTAACTCCAAGAAATAGTTTTGATATTCAGGACTGACATTCTTGTCTTTTTGTAGATAATAACGAAAAACTACATTATTATCTTTAGACCTCAGGGAGAGAAGTTCTAACAAATTACCTTTATTTTCATATTGTTCGTTTTCCCTATGGCCACGAAGAGCAATGCGTTGGTGGATGTAAAACAAAATGCTGGTTATAAGAGCGTCTAAATAATGACGTTTTTCAGATACCACTTGCTTTCTATGTGTCTAATTTATTTCCAATGGAACCTAATTTCAGAGAGTTACGAAAGTCGGTAGCCTTTGAAGAACTCAATTTATAAGCATTACTACTTTAGTGCTTTTGAATTTCTCTATGCCTTTCTTTCAATTGTTAAATTCGGATTCTGTAAATACGTCATCTCTTTTCAGAGAACGCTCGGCAGCAATAACAATAAGCATATAGTCTTCCACTACACTGTACTTTAACCAGTTTAATTATACCACTCAGGTTTAAACTTTCTTCCTTTGCTTAAGGAATATTGGTTTAATTTTGGCTGCTAGGGCCCACCCCAATGGATAAGAATATGCTGGCTTTTGAACAACCTTTTGAAGGATCGCGGTCTTCTGATACGTTACTATTATTTGTTATGTCTACGCTAGACTGATGAATGGACGTGGAAGGTGTGGTTAATGGAGAAATATCAGTCACTGAACCTCTAGCTTCATGGTCTGGCTTCTTGACGCTGATATTAGGATGATGATGACGACGGCGGAGACTCACTATCACTCAGAAATTCTGTTTTATGTTTCTTTTTAAAGAAATTTAACAGTCACTCCTACGCGTTTTTTAGCTCCACGCAGTCGTATTTAAAAAACACCAACAATACAATTATATTCTCCTTAGCATAGAATTTCGGCTTAGACCGCGTAGTATTTGTATATGAATATCCAGCATTTTCTGGCTTAATGTGCCTTGCACCTTGTGAAGTCGAGCAAAAACCCGCGCGATGGCCATACTCTCTGGTGGCTCGTGTGAGTATCTGAGAACGAGGATACTTAGGCAGATTTGGCCGTTTTGCTGTTTGTGCATCCATATTCACTAACGTTTCGCAAGACCTTGCAGCTTGCATCATCAGAGTGAAAGTCGCAGTGCGCACAAACAGCAAAACGGCCAAATCTGCCTAAGTATCCTCGTTCTCAAGATACTCAAACTACACGAGCCACCAGAGAGCATGGCCATCGCGCGGGTTTTTGCTCGACTTCACAAGGTGCAAGGCACATTAAGCCAGAAAATGCTGGGTATTCATATACAAATACTACGCGGTCTAAGCCGAAATTCTATGCTAAGGATAATAATTCGAGTAACCGCGAAAGCCTCAAACAGTACATAATAAAATTATATATTAGTAACTCGCAATTTCAACATCACAACATCAGTACCGCAAAAAAAATATACGAACAAGCTAAAAATGAGAATTCAGAGGCACTTTTATTAACGGGCTGGAGCTGCCACACCGAACTCGAATAAAATTCGTAACTAAAGCTGATATTATATGGCAAATGCATACTTGTATATAATTGATATGCCGGCGAAACTTTTTGCATATGTATACTAATTATGTGAAAACAAACCGTTTAAGCTAAGTTTCAATTTGCATATTTTGCATATTTATACGTTTTTGAGCATACTTTCTGGATTTTGCATGTTTGGTTATATCCGACATAATAATTTTCATTGCTTGCTTGCTTGACGCCACTTTGAGAGCGAACCCGTGGGCCGAATTGGCTGATTTTGGTGTCAATCGACTCAGGGCGACGCAAGTAAGCCAGTAGTAGGGTTTTCATTTTTTAAGTGACTTTTTGTTGTTGATAGCTAACCTCAAAATTAACTCGACACACAAAATGGATCACTCTTGTACAAATTGCATTACTCTTGTATAAATTGCATTAAATGAATTATTTCGCGCCCAATTTGGGTGCAGAACGCTAGTTTAGCAATAATTTGCAATGCATGAACTTTTAGAGATTTGATGTAAAATTTACTATGTATTTCATTAAATTTATTAATAAAATTGTTGCGTGTATATACTGTAACTTTCTGCCGCTGGAATGCAATGCGCGTATCGAAATAAGGAGAGGAAAGGGGAAGTCCCTGTTACAATCTTCGACTATATAAACTTAAACATACACTGCCAGCAACCCCCACATTTCCCATAAAAGCAATGTAAAGGGTGTTTTTTTAGAAGTGGAGAACAGTTAACAAATCCATTTCGTGGATCTGTTAACTGGCCACCTAGTTCGTGCGATTTGACGCCATTAGATTATTTTCTTTAGGGATATGTAAAGTCGCATGTCTACGCCGATAAACCGGAATAATTGAGCACTTGGAAGCCAACATTCGACGCGTTATTGCCGAAATACAGCCTGATTTACTGCGAAGAGTGTGTGAAAATTGGACCTCCAGATTACGTCATGTACGCGCCAGCAGTAATGCCATAAAATTTTCTTTCAAATAAGGCCAATTTCATGGATATTAAAAACATTTTTCTGTGTTTTATTTCAATTTAAAGTTCTCCGCCTCTAAAAAACACCCTTTATAAGGAATCAGCCAACATAGAATCCATTTCAAGAGTCAAACTTGAGTGTTGGGTGAATAATAGTCTGACGGGGTTAAGGAAAATCTCATTTTTATGTTGGCTTACAACGTGAAGTTAGCGTTGGCAGTACATGTTTATATAGTCAAACGTTAAAATGAATGACGCCTTTGAATAAAAATTAGAGAAATAAATATACTCATACAAAATAATTAAAATTTTTATACTATTTAGAATACTTCTACTTATTTTCAAAAAAAATTAGAGCATATTATGTGCATATATTGTAACTTTGGGTGCATATACTCAACAAAAGTTATGCATATATATGAGCATATTTGCGTACATTTGAGTTCATATAATTATAAGCTTTATTCATGGTTTGCGGAAAGTTCGTTCCCCACATTTCGTTCTCCACATTTCGTACCCACATTTCGTTCCGGGGATATTTCGTCTCCTCACATCTCGTACCCGGAAACTTCGTTCCTACCGAGCTCAATTTGTCTCCTAGATTACAGGGTGTTGAAAAACAAGTGCAGCGATCGGAATACAGTTAGAAAAATTAAAGATATTTTAATGAATTTATTTATTATAACAAACTTATAAGAACTATATACAGTATATCCTCGGCTTGAGTTTACAAATGGGAATTACATTTTATTTTAGTTTTACATAAAAATGTTATAGGAACTATAATTGCTGCTTGGTTTGTAGAGAATTTTAAGAAAATTTTCAGTTTTTCAAAAACAAGTCGGCCTTAACAGTTAAGCGAAAACTATCTTCTTTTCAGGTAAACTACGCTTTTTGTTCATGATACGGCAAAATATTACTAAGAAAAGTAGTCCAGAATGAGAAATTATGGCCCTATACAAAATATCAGGAAGATAATTAGATTAAACCGTCATTTTTAATAAATATAATTTATTTTGTTCTTATAAGTTTATTATAATAAATAAATTAATTAAAATATCTTTCATTTTTTAATTGTATTCCGATCGCTGCATTCGTTTTTCAACACCCTGTAATCTAGGAGACATATTGAGCTCGGTCGGGAACGAAGTTTCCGGTACGAGATGTGGGGAGACGAAATATCCCGGGAACGAAATGTGGGGTACGAAATGTGGGGAACGAAATGTGGGGAACGAACTTTCCATATCCCTTTATTCATAACCACCGCGCGACAATGGTATCTGATAAACAACTGCTGCAGCAAGCTAGAGCGAGGGCCACATATGAATTTAAATAAAATTTTGAAGTGTCGCAGCTATAAAAAATCTGTAAAGGGCTTTATTCAAAACTTCTCTCGCAAGTGGACGTTATGACACTAAACATTTTTTAAAAATTAAAGGAAAATAGGGGTAAAATATCTTCACGTTCGTAATAATACTGAAACAATAAAAGAAAACACTTGGTACTGCAAATTATATCAATTTGAAATAAAAAACATTACCGGCTACGGATTTCGAACTATAGCGCCTGCGAACACGAATTTAAATCCGGCCGTCTCATCCACGAGCCCATCGAGGACCTCTCCCGGCTTTGCGATACACGGCTGTATTTAACAGAACGGACTTATTGTTGAAACTGTTTTACCCTTTTACAACATTACCCTGTATCTGTCCTGCCCCGTTTTTGTCAATTGTAAAGCCTGAACAATGTGCAAATTATTCCTTTTATTTATTTCTCAGTTAACACAAGAATAAACAAAATGGCAATTAAAAGCAGGTGAAAAATATAGAACAGCATAAACACACCCGCAAAATTTAAAAGTTGCACACTGGCGAAAAACCTCAAAAGTTGATCACTGGTGAAAAACCTGCAAAGTGAGGAAGAGGACGAAGCAAGCAGAAGAAGTATTCGTTAGAAGTAGAAAGACAGTCGCCTTCAAAAACTAACAAAACTTGTGAACACCGAAGTGAACAGGAAGATGAGGAAAGGACACAATGGAAATGTTCTATACTCGTAGATGTGAAAATATAACCAGGTCATCTATTTGTCGAAAGGCGCTAACCGTCACGTCGCGTCGAACCCGACGCGAAACGAAATTTGAAATTGGCCCAAAACGCCGCCCACGTTCACAGTCGGCAGTTTAGCCGTTCGGCGAAATGTCTTGCAAGGCAATCGCTGTCATGACCAGAACGCCGACTACATGTATCAGTGGCCGTAAACAGTTTTGAAATTGTATTCTTCTCAATGACGTGGCAATATGGTGGGTTTGTTTATTGGGTTAACTGTTTTTCACTTGAACCCTAAATTTGTGGAAAAACGAATACGATCTGGCTTTTTGAATCTTTTTAATAGTCTCGGAAAACTTGCATAGCACCTAGGAGCGCTCATTAATTACGAAAAAACTAGTCAAGGGTCATAATGTCATAAAGCGGAATTAATTCTATACCTACCAATATGTCCACAATGTCTACTTTCGTATTTACAACTGCCTGTTTAATGCTTATAATGCCTCCTTGGTACTTATAATGACTATATTGCTTACTTTAAGCATATGTATTTAATTTCAGTGTTTTTACCTGCCTATTGTAGCGTTTGTATAACTATAAATCCGGTCTGCACGTTTGGAAAATGCGTTTGTGATTTAGTTAAATTTCCGAGAAAAGATATAACTATACTGGGTGTTTCTTATGTCCACCGTGTGTATTCTGGCTGTACCTACATTGTAACGTAAAAAGAGGTCTCAACATTCAACAACTCACCTAAGATTTTTGCCTCAGATCCGCAATTCTCTTCATTAAAAATTTGAGAAAAAGGGTTGAGAATCCCCGAATTTGTCTTATAGCGACATATTTTAAAAGCAGGTGAGTAACAAAAACCTTAAAATAGTTTAAAAATCATGTCGCAACTGTCAAACACACTTCACTTTATAAAATCGCGTCAGTTAATTTTATGTTTTTTACCCGTCTGCTTTTAACAAACCTAGTTTTACGACAAATTCAGCGACTCTCAAAACTTTTTCTCAAATCTTTAACGTATGGATCAACTTAACATTATTTCTATGGAAACTTTAGAATACAGTTACATAAAAATGTAATCGGTACTTTTTACTTCCCTCGTCTAAAAGACGAAGAAAGTATTGCAATTGGTAAAAATCACCTCTCGCGATTTGTTTAGATCTTCACGTTTAAGGACCACTAGATGACGAAAAACAAGTTTTCTCAATTCCGTCTGTCTATCTGTCTATTTGTATGTCTGTCTGTCTCTGTTGCCAGTATAACTAAACAAATATTTGTTGAATGAAGACGATATTTTGCATGCCGATTATATGCCTTTCTGACATGAAAACGAAATGGGATCCAACAGATACAAGATAAATGTTGTAAGAGACAAAAAGGGGCAACGAATAAGTGCCTTGTGCTTAATACAGCGTGCGATGAACGGTCGGTCTACTGCCAAGAGTGGAAATGGCATTCGTATGCGCTGAAGTTCGAATACCACAGTCGGCAATACTTTTTTATTTGAAAGTTGATGTAATTCGCATTATCGAGTGTTTCAGTATTGCTACGAATGTTAAGATAATTTTACCTTTAGCTTCCTTTAATTTTTAAAATTGTTTAGTGTCACAACGCCTTCTTGCGAGGGAAGTTCTGAGTAAAACCATTTACTGATTTTTTCAGTTCAGTGTTTCTAGGTAACATTTATAAAAAGTTCAGTTTACATCACTTAAATATTGCCAAATTCGTAAGCAGTACTTACTTTTTTTCGAATACGAGTGTACAAGTATTTCAAAATCACTCTTTATATTACAATAATATAATGAATGCAATAGTGAATTATTTGTAACAAATAAAAATTGGGTAAGAAACACAAAACATTCGGAAAATATATCAAATTAAATGAAAATAAATATGTATATTTGTTTAATTTTTTTTATGTAAACACATTTTACAAATTTATAATACAAAAGCTAATTTTATATACACATTTAACATATTTTTGAAAATCTTAATAAAACACAGGAAGAGCTGATATCATACACTGACTGCTAATGTTGCGAAGTGACATATGCAGTCTTCATGGTTCTTGGTTTAGTTAGTTATTTTTAATAGAATTTATTTAATTTCATAAAGTATGGGAAACTGTTAAAAAAGGAAACCATACAAAAATTGGTGGTGGTAGTAAAGTAACTAAATCACAAACACCTTTTAACAAAACGTTAATCGTAAGTAGAGGCTGCATTTGTAGACATAAAAAACACTCAACAACAGGTAGGCAAAAAAGCACTTATTGCAGATTCTTAAATTGTTGTCCGCACATGTTTGTGTTAACATTTCTCCATTCTAATTGAGTAGCCCTTCATTGATTGAACCTTTCCTTAACACCTGGGATTATTGCATTTCCAATTCAAGTATGTATTCACATCTCGCATGGTCAGTGTCATATCTTCCTTAGGTTTTTTGTTTATCGTATCTTATTGCTCCTATGGATTATTTTTGCTTCCAAAGATTAAAAAAACACATGTGGTGAGATCTCTTTACGATGAATTTCAGCAGATACTTAACGACCTTCCAAACAAGTGTTTCGACAAGTGGTTTCAAAGCATAAACGCATGTAATATCGCTAAGGGGGAGTATTTGAAAAAAAAATTATTTTCTGTAAAAAAATCGTATTTTTCTTATGTGAATAATTAACGATTAACAGAAAAGCCGTCGTGTAAAGCTATACATGAATTTTTAGTTGCTTACACAGCTTTACAAATTTATTCTTTACGTTTTAGATCTTAATCCACATCTGCCAACAGCTCTACTATGTGCAAAGATTGTATATTTCTGAAGTAGCAATAAATTCAATATAATAACGTAAAAAGGTACATGAACATTTGATTTGAAAGATACCAAATTAACCAAATGCAAGCAATTATTGAGAAAACGAAGCTCATATCCGAACAGATTAAATTGGAAGTTTCCTAATTCACGGGGCTTTCTAACGATTGCCAGTTATTCACGCATAAAAATTTGCATGCCAAACAGTTGCTCCTGCAAGGAGAAAGGGTAGTTCCGGTGTTTTAGAGGCTTAATAACATGCGTGGCTCCCTTGGGATCAATTTTCTGGATAGCGTACGCTACAACCAATTTTTCGACGCTTTTCCTTCGCAAAGGGGATGTTGCACAATAATTTCAACTCACCATGACAACCAAACAATTAACCCTTATTCGAAATTACCACGTATACACACCTATAAACCAATAAATATACATCCGGGATTATTCGAGTCAATGTACCGATTATGAACTTACCCCTGAAATTTTGATTTGTAGTTTACAAAGTTCAAACTTTAACAGGTTGACTTTCTAGGCGCAAGAAGGTTCAATTAGTGCCATTAAATTTGAAGCACATATTAAATTAACGCAACTCACGTAAGAAATTTCTGCTTAATTCGTGTATCTGTAGGTACCAGTCTCACGCAGAATTCTAAGACTTTCGGCTTCTCGCCACTTATGTAACGAACAATAAGCAGCTCGCAGCGGCGATAAAAATTGAAAGCAGACAGGGAAAGTTCTGATCAATAATAAATGAGTAAAATCCGAGTAAGGGTTGAAAAGCACGTTGTTGTGGTTCAGTCAAAGTTTTGCTAGCAGGGAGTGAGCACGAAGTTACAAAGTGCCTGGTCGCGGTTCACATGGCACGAGTTATTTATTGGGACTTTGGTGTTCCCTCGCTCAAATATTTATTCGCTGGTGTCGAAACGTGCCTAAAGCTAATTAATTCGTGACGGCTTTATTTTGTAAAAAAAAATAAAATAAATTAAATCTAAATTGCACTTGTACTAATAAAATACCCTAAGCAGCAGTAAAATGTCGAATAATTCTCGAAAATCTGTCCCCATCCGGCAATTATCCCTCCATGCGGAGGCTCCTCAACGCCGGAAAGGATTAAAGAAGCAATTTTCGGAAGATATTCCGGATGCGAAGGAGAAGTGGATTCCGGAGTTGGGCTTCCACGTTTCTCTCTGTACCAAAACTCAGCTGAAAACTCTGGATCGTCCCCCGCCTGCGAAGCAGGCATGGATTGAAAGCCGCCACCAGGAGCCCTCGTCGGAAGCAGGCACCACCAAAGCTGAAGAAGGAATAATCGCTAAAAAATGCAAGGAAATAAAACGACCAGTTACGGCAAAGGTTGTCCGCCAATCCTCCTTAAACAAGGATTCCATCTTGCTGTCCCACCAGGAGTTGGCTGAGAGGCTGAGGCAAGCTTGGAAAGACAGGGAGAAGGGTAAGCAGAACTTAAACATTTTCCTGGCCCACAACGTCAATGAGAAGCCGGAGGACGAGTTCAACAACGATTTAACCGATTCCGAAGGTACATTTAGCAATGACAACGCTTTTGAAAAAATAGCAAACAAGCCCAAAATTATCCTTCCCCTAAAACCGGATGTTCTGGTCAATAATGAAGTTAACTATAAAAATATTTTTCAAAAGCGAATGAGGAGAACGCACAGCGTCGACGAACCTTTAAGAGATCTTGCTTACTCCCCCACGCGAACTTTAGAGGCCAAAAGTAGAGCCGTTGTTGTAGTCCCACTCGTAGACAATTCAAAAGCGAAGGAAAACGCGCCCCCTAATCCAAAGCTAGAGTCAGATATGAAGATTACCCAGGACATCGAGGAAGAAACAAAAGCAGAATTAGTAGAAAAGCCTAACAGGAAAAATTTCCTCCCAGAGGAGGAAAAGCCCATCGACGTTATCATTCGCCCCATGACCGCGAGTTCCAAAAGGGAAGGTTTTCGAAGTCGTACCAATTCCGCCTTTAACGGTTCCAATGGTAGTATTACCAGAGAAAACCCAAAGCCTCCACTCGTCAGGGCCTCTTCGGTACCTTTGAAGCAGAATCCGCCGAAGATCAAGTTCACATCTGTGAAGAGAAGGATTAAATCGGCCCAAAAAAGGCGGGAGAAAGCTGAAAAGTTGATCGACCCTGAGGAAGAGGCGCCTTGTGACGGAGAGGATGAAGATGGGAAAAGCAAGAACAAGAAGTTCCAAAGATGCGTTTCGGTGTCGGGGGCGGAAATTATTACGATGGTGTCCCTGATCAGCCCCGAAGACAGCGAGGCGGAGGATCAAACCGAGGTGGAAAAAGAAAAGCCGAAGTCAAAAACCAGTTCTCCCACTAAAACGGTTGCCGCGGAGAAGACGGAAAAAATTGAGCACCAAAAAACCTACGCGTTAAGGAAAGCTGCAAAGTCAGGTACGTTTGATATAATGTTTCACACAATCTGCTTTTTATAGTGCGCCATGAACCAAATAAATTTCGACTACCGATAATAATTAGAAAAATTAGACGGGCTCGGTAGCTCAATGGTTAAGTATTCTGCCTAGTGAACTAAGGTCGAGAGTTCGATCTCCGGCCCCGATGAGGTTTTTAAAAATTACAAAATGCGGATGAAAGCCTCTACAGAATACCATCATTCGGAAATAATGTAAAGCCGTGGGTCCCATGTTACTACGATGTGTAGCATGTAAAAGATCCCTTGCTGGGGTTTGAACTTCTTAGTTTCGGCCAAATTCTAAGTATGACTTTGACCATATGATCACAGCAGTCGGTATCAAAAATACCTGGTACTCTGCATGCCTAGATTTTGTCCATTAATAAAACGAATAAACAATAATCGGAAAAATTAAAAGCTACATTAATTATTTATATTCATTGGAAAATTCATTTTTCTGTGTATGATCATGATCATATTTTATCTATTATCTAAATAAAAAATATTAACTCGATGTACTGCTCGAGGTATCTAAATTAAATATTGTGACATGCTGTTTTAAGTATTTTGGGTTGTTTATGTTTCAAACCCTAGGCTTCTATTTCCTTATGAATCACCCTGTATTATACAGTAGTTAGTTATTAAATACTGTAGTTAATCTACAGCTGAAATATCAAAACTATACTATTTAATTAAATTATTTATCTCCAACTTTCTTCAGGTTTCTACAATAATTTTCGTTTTAACACGCTTGAATAACACACGCAGGAAATATTTTCAGTTTAGTTTTCATCCGTTTTCATTAGTTTTACAATGGCGGGTCACAAAAGACACTGCAAAACGTCCTAAAAATGTTGAAACTGCAAAGTCTATTAAACAAACCAATATTGCTAACTTTTACATATAAGTTTTTGTCACGTTTACATTTTTTCTTTTGATTTTGATAGTTGTTTGACGAAATTTAGTTCTTTTTCTTCGCTGGATTTATGGCCCTAGGCGAGTTACAACTGAAAGAGATTGATACTGTATGATTTATAATAGTACTAGAAATGTCTAAAGTGCGATGTTTGAGATCTATTGCACCTTTAATTGTATTCTAATCTAATTCAGTAATTCAAATAAAACGCTGTTGGAGCCTGGTGGTTTGAATCTGACACAATTCGTCAAAAACTCCTAACCACGCAAATATTTAACAACCACTAAATATGTATTTCGACCTAAGCTGCCACCTTCAGAAGCCTTTGAGAGAAACTAACACGAAAAAGTTGGCCGAAAATATGCTTTTCACCAAATCAGTGAAGGCAGCACTGCCCCACATTTGAACGCCATTTATACTGTCTGGTCGGAGGACGTGTTCTAAGCGACCAATCAGGTGTCAACTTCAATAGAGCGTAGGTACTCAGAGGGGCGGATGGATCCTTCAACTTT
The DNA here is from genome assembly GCA_940337035.1 of Agriotes lineatus. Lineage (NCBI taxonomy): Eukaryota > Metazoa > Arthropoda > Insecta > Coleoptera > Elateridae > Agriotes > Agriotes lineatus. Next base: position 11,820 of record CALNHX010006972.1, read on the forward strand.
GTTTATTATCCTGATTCTTAAAAATTGCCAAACTTCTAAAAGAATTTAGCTGCTTTGTTGAAGTTAACGTCTTTACAATTTTTATGTAAGTTTCCATAATACTATAACCCGTTCCGTAAATATGTTGGCGTTACTAGATTTTTCGAATTTGTTGAATCTAATGTTAAACCTAGTACTAAAATTACGATGTGATTACCCAATATATTTAGAATGGCATTGGAAACATTTAATAAATTCCAATTTTGTCGTGTTAGCTTCTCTCCAAGGGTACTGAAGACGGCAGCTTAGCGGTTGTTAAATATATGTGTGGTTATGAGTTTTTAACGAATTGTGTCTAATTTAGTAATTTCCGAAACTATTTTTATCAATAAGCTTGTAAATGCATTTAATGATTACTTTTAACATTACATTTTCATAAAAATAATGTTAATACGCATTTTTCTATTTTTCGTGTCGTTGGGACTTGTAGGCTGAGTACTGTTAACAAGCTTTTCAGTCAAACTACACTGTCATCTCTGCAAAAGCTTTTAATAAAAAAAATCCAAATTTTGTTCGATTCGTTTTGATACTTTTGAATAACGGTTGTTTCGAAATTTATTTATTTAGTTTTACAACATTGGGTGAGCTTCAACATCATTGCAACGCAAAGAAAATGGGGAGCAGAAAAAGTAAGAAGAAATGTTGAAACTGCATCTGCCTGCATTTAGTTATGCTTACTTGCACAGTTTGTTGCAATTTCACATTTCTTTTTAATGTTGTAACTGCAATTGTAATGTAACATATTAGGTCATCCTTAAATCATCCTATCTTATATTATTTTTTTATTATTACAATTATACAAACCGTAAAGTAATTAAAAAAAACTATGATGCTGTAAATTTTCATTTGAACCCTACACGTCAATTACAAGGTTACAACTAGGTGATGAAAAAATATATAGAAAATATGTCGAGGGCGTTGACTGATTTTGAACTTTAAGTAATTAATAACCAGAAGGAAGCCCACAGGTTTGCAATGTTATTAATTACCCCGCTACACCGGCAGACTGTGTAATGGCTGAAGTTTAGCTTTATTGCATGTCCTTGATGACCCATTTTACGGAAGAAAAGGCACAACCGAACATCCATTTGTCACCGAAACTAAGTTGCTCAAAAATATGTTAGGAACTTCGACGCAAAAATCTGAAAAAGTTGTAGTTAAAACCGACTATGACGATCACGCCGAAGTTAAATGACAGGTATAATAGAAAATATTTTTTAGGTTTTGATTACTCTATTAATCGATTTTTTAAGTAAAGAAAACATTGGATTAGTATTGCTGCATTTTCGAATATGTGTTTTTACACTTTTGTTATTGCTTCATTAGTTATTTGTAATTATTATGTCGATCACAAAACATCGGATAGTTAAAAAAACCAAAATAAACAGTGCCAGTCCGAGGGAAGAAAAAATCTTCATATTTTGAAAAACAGCTTTACTTTACTTGAATCATTGTTCACATTAATTAATTTGTTGTATAATATAGAAACATGAAAAATGTGAACAAACCAAAAATTTAGATAGTCACTAATTATTGCAAAAAATTCACTATCGAATTTCCCACTTAGACCTATTGTAGCCTCATACATCAGCCCACTCTATAAAAATAATTATATAAATATCGAGGCAATAACTCATTGGAGCTTTAAAAGATACATAGATCAAATTAAATTACCGCAAAACCATATATTATTTTCACATTTAACATTAACAAATTCTAATTATATCCGACATAATAATCGTATCTATAAACAAAAACTTGAAGTAGCAATTGGACAACCTCTATCATGCAAAATGGCTGATTTAGTAATGCAAAAAGTCGAGAAAGAAGCAATTAAAAATATAAACGAAATATCATTTTATCAAAGATTTGTAGACGAGAGAATAATAAGAGCTAATAAACAAAATTTAAATAAGGTCTTAAAAAAATTTAACCAGATTCGTCCTAGATTAAAATTTACATATGAAAGGAAGAATAATCAAAACTCAATAAAGTTTTTGATTTAACATTAATTAGAAACGTAGATAGCACAATTGCTACGAACTGGTATAGAAAAGAATTAAAGACAAATAAATATTTAAACTTCAATTCATATAGATACAACTAAATATAAAAAAGTATGATTAACAACTTATTCGACTGTTTATATATGTTGTTTGACCAAACGCCCAATTTTTGCGAAAAGCTGTCAATTTTATCTGATAGTTGTAATATATGAGTATTATTTCCTTGGAACTGGGTATTTAAAATATTTAATTTTTCAAAATATTTAATTTTTCAAAAATGTCAATCAAATAACCCAGTGTCATTATGAACATTATGTAAACTTCTCGGCAATAATTTGTTTTTAAGTTTCTAAAGAAGCTGCTCCTGCAGATCCTCTGGCATATCATCAATACGCCTACTAATAGTATTATTTGATACTGGTATTTTCTGAATCTCTTTGGCATAACTATCTCCAGGCATTGTTGCAGGGTGAATAAGATCTTCCCGCAAGATGTGTGAGGTTTCTTGCACTTGGCTGGGATTACAATGTATTACTCGAAACATTACAAATAGTATCAGAACAGCAAAACATAAAAATAAAAACCAAACAATTAATTTACAAGCCAACAATAATTCATATAAAAGCCATAACACAATTGGCCAATTCTTTTAGTAATGTAAAAGATAAAATACATGTTAATAACCTTTCAAATATATTTTCCAAAATTGAAATCATGGCATTTTTGATAACCTTTCATGATTGGGTCACTATAAAAAGCATTTCTTTTCATAATTTGGTTTAAGTAAAACTAAGTCCATTAATAAAATATTATCCTTTTAAAATTTTGAATTTTTCCCAAATGTTGATAGCACATTGCAAACAAAGTATGCCAAATCGTTGCCAAACATTTTTAAACGTTCTGGAGAGACTCAAAGAACTATTAATTAACCTTTTTTTGTGATTCCTCTTATTTCTGTGAAATATAGTTATTTTATAATTTTATTATTTTTTAATTTTATGAATAGGATTTTGTTAATTCTTCAGTTAATGTTTGAAGATAGTGCAATTAAATATGCTTAATATGAGTATACTATAAAACAAAAGCTTTTATATATATATATATATCTGTTTTTGTATCAAGTGGAGATCCGGGATAAATGTTGGACTACCCGAGATCCACCACAACAGAACGACTTTGCTGAGTATATTTTCCACAAACGATTGCCTAATCCGTTACTTAATCCCTAACCACGGAGAGGGGAAACAATTTCAGCACTTGACTCATTCGTGATATAATGTAAACAACATGAGATCCGTGATAAATTATATACAAGTAGAGGTCCGGAGGTGTATATGGTGATGTTAGTAACATAAGATGAGATCCTGCAAGGTTGCCATACCTCTTGGATAAGAAAGCAATCATAAAAGAGGAATGCTTGCGAAAAGTTTTGCTTATGCACGTAACTATTTTAGCAGTGGAACGACCATTCATTATGTTGTAATCTTTTGAAATTCATATTCGAAATAATATTTCCCATAAAAAAACAGAATGCCTGATGATGTGAGAATAGTAATTTACGATACAAGTGCGTAAAGCTACTCTTTAGGCAAGAGTGGGGTAGAGTTAAACGCGAGTGAGCGAGCGTTTTAAGCCCCACGAGTGACTAAAGATGCTTTACGCATGTGTATCGTACAATATTTTATCTACGATAGAATCTAAAAAATATAAAAAATATTTTACATGTAAATTAGAATTACTAGCAACCGGTCCTAATTTTGAGTGTTTTAAAAATTTTAAAACACGTTGCTACTAACTACGTGCCTAATGAAATTTTTTAAGCAGGTTGCTATTTACTACGTAAACTAATGAAAACATGTTATTAAACAGTCGTTTTATAAACTTAAAACTGCCAACTAAAAGGCAATTTTACACACTGTCGTAGATAATAGTAATTTATTATACAAGACGATAAAGTTAAATTTTATCCACGAGTGAATCGTTTAACGTCGAGACGTCAGTAGCGAGATTGGGTTGCTAGGATAATACGAAGTTGTCATATTTAATTTAAACAAAAGTTAGAAAATAAATTACTTTATCTATCCTTGATGTTAAAGTGCTACTTTATCTACACTTGCTGTTAAAGTACTCGTAAAACTTGACCTTTTGTTTTGAGTCGATAAAAGCACACTTTAACATATGCTATAGAAAAAAATCATTTAAATGTTTTTAAGTAATAGACTTGGATATAAATGAAAGTATTCGTATACAGCACTTATAAAAACAAGTAGTTGTAAGAAATTTTTCTTATATTAATATGTAGACTGCAGTACAGCTGTATTTTCACAGTTTCGGTTCATTAAAGACATAATACTATGTCATCCATGCAAAACCGGCTATATCCATTTGTATTTCGAGTTTTCGTTTTTTTTTCTCGATTTTGCATCTTTAGCTTCAGCTCTATCGACACCTAAAGTGATTCTGTCCAAAACCGGCTATATCAATGTTAACATTACATTTGAAAAGCAGGTTTTAGACCAAACCGGCCAAATCCACGTTTTTTCAGCAAACCTGGCTATATCCGATTGCCATTATGAAGAGCCTGCCGTATTAATATAAGTTAACTTTTTTATTCTGTTTAATTTTTCTAACTAAGACTGTGCGTTATTTTGTAGTTTATAGATATACGTTTGCTTCAAAATCCGTTAATAAATGTGGAAGAAAACTTTATTTTTCAAAAATAATGACAAAATACAGGGTGTCTCAAAAAGAATGGGACACCGATTAGCCATAGATTCCTTACGTCATAATAAATCGATTAAACTTAATATACCTTAGTACAAAGTCCCTCCAGTAAGAAGTTATAGGGCCTTGAAGTTCAATTTTTTATTTTTTATTTTTTTGTTAATTTCCATAAATGTAGAGATATCAATTTGAATTTTGGTATACATACTTACTATTATATACTGCACTAACAGAAAATATTTCATAAACTAGACTTAACTGTAAAGGGCACTTTACCTAACGTTCAAAACTTTTTTTAGCTCTAACTTCGTTATCTGTAACATTTTTTATAATTTTAGGTTATTATCTAAAAGAAAATTAAAATACACAAAAATAATGTACTCTTACTTCATAGGCGTAGGAGCAACCGTTTACCTTAAAATACCTATCAAAGGTTTTTGGTTGTCACTAACACATGTAATTATCAAGTAGGCATGATCACAAAAACAATGGTAATCTAGTAAAAAACAATGATAAATCAATGAATGACATTAGTGACGTAAGAATTTGTTCTCTTATGTTTAAGAAAATGCCGCTACATAACGAATTCTCCAATGCTGAAAGGTTCCTTATGTCGCAGCATTTTCGTAAGCACCAAAGACAAAAACCTGATGTCATCAACGTCATTAATTGATTTCTTGTTGTTGTTTACTAGATTACAATCATTACCCATTGTTTTTGTGATAATGGCTACTTGATAATTGCACATCGCAATGACAACCAAAAACCTTTGATGGGCATTTTACGGTAAACAGTTGCTTTTATGCTTAAGAACTAAGAGTACATTATTTTTGTGCTTTTTAATTCTCTTTCAGAAAAAAATTTAAAAAATGTTACATATAACGAAGTTAGAGCTAAAACAAGTTTTGAAGGTTAGGTAAAGTGCCCTTTACAGTCAAGTCTAATATATGAAATTTTTTCTGTTAGTGCAGTATATAATAGTAGCTACGTATACCAAAATTCAAATCGATATCTCTACATTTGTGGAAATTAACAAAAAAATAAAAAATTTAAAATTGAACTTCAAGGCCCTATAACTTCTTACTGAAGGGACTTTGTACTAAGGTATATTAGGTTTAATCGATTTATTATGACGTAAGGAATCTATGGCTAATCGGTGTCCCATTCTTTTTGAGACACCCTGTATTTTGTCATTATTTTTGAAAAATAAAGTTTTCTTCCACATTTATTAACGGATTTTGAAGCAAACGTTTTTGAAAATGAAAATATAACCCATCAATCAAGTACATTAATGCGCACAAGACATAAAATTGCATTTTTTTTATCTGTAAAGGCCAGGAAACGGGAAGTTTTTGCAATTTTCCCAACATTTTACGAAAATGGATATAGCCGGTTTTGCACTGATGCTCCTCATTTAATTTAATTTTTTATCCACAACCTTGTTTACTGGCCCTCGACAGCCGGCGGAATATGGCTTTTATGGCCCGAAAGTCTATAAAATTGGTAATCAGTAAAACAGAGATATCAACAATCCAACAATCTAATATAGCACTATCAACAACCTACAAAGAAATCACAGCACACCAAAAATGCACAGCACCAGCCTGTGCCCCAAAATACCGAATTCTTAATTTTTGTCCATTTCGATAACCAAACTAAAATAAAACGTTGTATGTACCGTGTGCTATAACCTGGCCATTATGCTCTTAATATATAAATAACTATAATTTTTATTTTGTCCAAATGGAAATGCTAGTTATGAGCAGCCTCGAAAGCTTCACTTTGAAAAATGTTCATTTGGAAGGTTTCCGGTAAAGAAATATTCACTTCCAATAAGAAAGTTTCTTTGAATGTCCGTAAATAGTTTCCCAGAAAGATCTCTTAAAGTTTGCCTGTTATTTTAATTACAAATTGTCATTAAACGTGTTATAGTAAATTTTTTTATGATTTACAAAAGAAAAACGTTGAATTATTTTTTTGGAAATGAAATCATCTATTCAGTTGCACCTTATATTAGTCACTTTTGGTTTAACCGAAAATGCATGTAGCTTTTGTTTTTTAATTTGTTTTTACGTACGTATAACATTTTTATGCGGGTAGATTTCTAAGTACTCAAGTTAGCAGTTTAAAAAATGGAAGTAGGGAGAGCCACGGAACTACTGCAGATTTGACAAAGTTTAGAAATTCCAACAACTCATTGTAATTAAACTGAGTAATAGCGAAAAAGTGGTTATGCTGTTAATTTTGGGTGAGTGTAATCGCAATTTCTTAAATAATGAGTTATTTAGGATCCACTGGGTTTGCGACAAAATTTGTACTTTGAGTTGGAGTGAGCGCGAGTCCATACTTACTTATTTAATTCGTTGCCTTTGTAGCTTACGGTGTAAGGCATTTTTTGGAGTTGTTGGAGCTTTGGGTATCTACTGTAAGGGGTAGCCCTTCCTCCTTCTTTTTTATTTCTGTAATTTTCAAATATCTTGGCTGTAGTTCTTAAATTTTTCTTGATTTCTGCTGTTACTTTCCAGTTATTCCTTTAATATTCCAGTTTCCTATTTTAAAGCTTCTGCTTTTGCATATTCAGGTCAGTTATCTTTGCATTTGTCGCATTCTCCTGGCAGCTTCCTGAATTCGGTCTCCTTATTCGTTTTTTAGAACATTGACTTTTACAACTTCGTTATCTTTTGCTCCCTATTCAAATAGGGCCCTTTTATTGTTATCGTCTTATATCCTACTTTGATTTGTTTTCCTTTTGCTCTTCTCTTTCTATTTTTCTGATTTAGGCTTGCATGTTTCTTTCTACTAACGTCATTTCATGATCGATGTATTCTTCTTTCCCTTGGGATCATTTTTATCTTTACCTGTTGTTCTTTGTCTTAGGATTCCATCTCTATACTAATTATTTCCCCCTGTTTTTCTCTTGCCTATGATGTTCACATTTTTAACATTTGTTTGTATTCCTAGTTCCCTGCTTAGGAACTGGTTTATTACTGCCTCTAACTTTTATATCCTATCTGCTAATTGCAATTTTAATTTTTCCCGTCTTAGCTTCTTTTTCCTGATTTCATCTCTTAATTTTTTATTTTTTTACGTATTTTTTATATTTGTTCCATAATTTCCTTCATCATATTTTTACAACTTCTCAATCGCCCATGTTTACTTCATTTTCCTGGTTTGGTTGTCTATTTTGGTCTGGGTACCTGATTATTTTTTTTCTCCTTCCGAAAATTTTCTTTACCGTGTTGGTATCTAGCTCCCTGTCCTTTTCCTTTTTTGTTCATCTCCTAAACATCTTTATGTGGTTACTTCAGATTATTTAAATTCGATAAGGTCGCCTCTCTGCGTGGCTTACGCTGCTCACGTCCATTTATTTCGTATTGTTATAACTGAGATTTCCGATTTTTTTTGTTGCTTACTTTCTCTTTTACTATGTTATACTACCACTTTGCAAAAATCAGGTGCGATCGTTCCGTTTATGAGATTTTACCGGTACGATTCCACTGCGCGTCCGTTTCGCCTTTATTGTTTGGGAATACCCCAATGATGCGTTAATGGCCGCTTGCTTGCAAACAAGGGGCCTGTGGAATTGCCTCCAAGATCGCCTGATCTCACACCTTCGGATTTTTTCTATTTTAACCTAGATTATTTAGAAAATCAAATCAGATGCGCTCAGTTATCACCCGATGAGAAAGGAAAAGAAACCAACCAAGAACTCCGAAAGAGATCAGAGGCGTGTGTTGTACAAAACTGTGAACATTTGAGCAATTTATTGGATCGACGGTGCTTGCTGTCTGTATAACCGAATAAAATTACCAATCCTTAGACGCGATTTTGGGCAAACATTTTTATAGAATCCTACTGAAATTCTATACATACAAGAGAAAAATAGGAAGAATTTAAATATATAACCAAAAAATGCATAATGCACTTCCGGTTTCACCAAAAGCAAAAAAAAATATCTGAAATTGCTACTAAATAGAAATGATGATCTCCAACAGCCAACTATTAATTTTGTTTAAATCCTATAGTAATAAAAAGGTTATCAAGTGTCCTCTTTGATTAAAGGCACTCTGGAACAAAATACGCCTCAATGCACATTTTTAAGCTTTCGATTTCAATTGAAAAAGTTCCCAAAAATGGTTGAATCTACTAAAAATAATCCGAAATTAAAATTTTCCGTTGTGTAGATAGAGTCTACACATTACCCTTTTGCTGTGCCGTAATAATTTTCTGTCTTTATTTAACTACAAGGAACTGGACGAAAGAAAAAATTTTCAATTTTTCGTCTGGTTGGCGTTAAATATACCTTATTGTTTGCTGTCAATGTGACATTTGTCCAAAATCGTTAAAAATGCCACGCTATAACGAGCAATCCCAAATGTTTTTATATTTTAATATGTAGAATACAGTGCAGCTGTTTTTCTCCGCAAAAACCAAGTATTTGTAAGAATGTTTTTATATTTTAATATGTAGTATGCAGTACAGCTGTTTTTCTCCACAGCGGCCTTTCAATAAAGACATAGAAATATATTTTATTTTTTATTTTGTCACAATGAAAATATTAGTAATAGGCAGCCTGGAAAGCTTAATTTCGAAAAGTTTCGGGACAAGAACGATTTCTTTGAAATTTGTAACAAATTTCCATGAAAGATCTCTTAAAGTTTTTCTGGTATTTTGATTATAAATTTTTATTAAATGTTGTATGTTGTATAGTACTGTTTACGCAAACTTTGTGGACTGTATTTATCTTCTTTTTTGTTGAAAACTCAAAAACTTGGAGTAGAATGTTATCTATTTTAATTAAATCTGTCTCATCGACTACATTGACACACACATATATGATATTTTATAGTAATTAATTGTGCCTACTAGCTTTGGCTGTAACAGGTACAGTGCCTTCAACGAAAGAGGGAATAGTCGATAACTTGTCTTATTTTATAATTTATAAAAAAAAGTTCAAAAATTTTTTGTTCAAGATTAAATTCTCTTTATGTTTTTGCGATGGTTGGTGTTAAAATGTAAGTACCTATCAATGTTGTTTTTCTTGCGGTATGCTAATGTTTCAAAAGTATTTGTTGTTCGCAACATTATTGTATCAGAAAAAAGTAATTTATTGTATTGTTATACTTCTAATGTTAATTTGTTGAATTTATTTCACTGTTAATAAGTTCAAGAAATATGCTTACTTCATGAATACTATAAGGCCAAATTGCAAAAACAACATCAACATACATCCACTAAACTATCGGTTTGTTTGTGTATATGTAGACGTGTTATTGCGCAAAGTCCCCATAAGAATAAATTAAACAAACGAATATTAATAAAATTCAAAATAAATATTTTAAAAGATCGCGTGTTTGCCCACCACTAGGAAATACCTGCCTTGGCTCATTCGTGTAAGATCTTAATAGCGACGCGACGTTGCCGAATATGCAGGATCTCAGGTTATGCATAAAATGTCAAATACGGTATAACTTGCGGAGCGCCCTCTTTAGCGCTTTTAGTTGAACTATTTATGTATAAAAATTGATAAAAATTGACAAAATGAGATCCGGACAAAAATTTAGAGGTGCACTGCTCTCACTTGGATTAATTGGAAAAACTCGAGATACACATAGAAACACAGCGAGATCCAATTTGGATCTCGACTTGTTCAAACGGATCTCGACTAGTATACTATTTATCACTAAAAGATCTCGACTTGTGCAGAAAACATATATATATATATATATATATATATATATATATATATATATATATATAAAGATAGTCCCTCTCACAGCTTGTGTGGTTACATACACAGTACAATGTTATTTCTTGACTGGGATAGGGTTTGGAAAAACTCCAATCTCAGTGCTACGCACAGGTACCAAGCTTTAATATATATATATATATATATATATATTTTATGACGTAATGTAATAAATACAATTTTTATGGGTGGTCTAGTTCATTTGTGGAGCAGTATAGTTTATCAAATAGATTGTAATGATTGCGATGCGAACTACATAGGACAAACTAAGCAACATTTAAAAAATGATTAATCAACATAAACACTATCAAAATATAAATTTTAACTCCTAATAAACCTAACACAGCCCTCTCTGACCATGCGATTGATAACTTTCATAATTTTTACTTTGCTCCTCCTAAAATACTACAAAACAAAAATAATTTAGAAAAACGATTAATATACGAAGTGATAGAAATAAGAAAAGTTAGTTAATCATGGATTACTTTTAAAAATATTAAACTAAAAACTTTTCTAAAATACCTTATACAAAAATTACTGTAATAAATGAAAGATTATCTTTAATAAGAACTCCCAATTTTGGAAATTTGTGCATTTACCGTCATCTTCCTAATGCGACTCCACTAATGTGATAATAATGCTGTGATATTCAACTTAATAACAACTCAGAACTATAAAACAAACTTTTACAACGACGTTTTTAGTAATACTTAATGTGATTACCTAACTATAAACTGGTAAGACAGAAAAAATTAATTCCTCGCTAATCTAAAAACGTTGTACTTTTTTGTATTCCAGATAGTTATTAATAATCATCAACAATTTAATTTGAGATTATTTGATGAATCGAAATATATTTTAAGTGTACCGTCAACAGTTTAATTAGTGACTGTCTAAATTCTTAATTTGTTAAAATTTCGGTACAACTCTAGGATCCCGGGTGGTGTAGCTTGAACAGGCGTCCACGTTCGATCAGTAGAGTTAAGCAACGCCCAGAACTTGGATGGGAGTTCCACAGCTGCTTCTTTCGGCGCCTCGTGGTACGGCTGCCACGGAAATAGTTGGTCCCGGATGTCATAATAACATCATGACAGTCGTTAGTGGGGTTATAAGTCCCCATAAATGCACAGCGATGCCTATAATTGGCCTAACAGCTGTTGGCTGAGTGATTAAGTACCTGCCTATTGATTGGTCGCTCGGCTTAGTTGTCTTCGCTCCAACATGAAGAAGCAGTGGCTCCAAACAACCCACCAACAATGCGCTGCGGCTCTGGTGTTTTTATTGCCCCATAAGTTCCTGTGTGTCGTTCTACCTTGTTTAGGTTATTTGCAGCCTTTGATTGTTTTTTAAATTAAATACCCCATAAGGTTGTTTTGGAACCGCTGATCACATTCATGCCTAACAGTTAAAGTTTTGATCATGCGCAATAAGCAAGACCTTATACTAAAGTTTTACCAACATTTCTAATGTGTTTCTATAATGTACACCTGGCTGCAAAACCTTCCAATAAATTACTATTCAAATTGGCCTTAAGCCGTACCAAATTTTAAATTATAATCATTGTTAGGGTTGCCAACTTTCGAATATAAAATTAAAGGACAAGCCAGCGCCGCAGGCAATTCGCCGAAGGCTCAAATTTTTTTGGATGCGACTCCAAAAAACACGTCTTTAGTCTATAAATTTTTTTTTGGTGAATTCACCAAAATAATACTAAGAAGATATATAGGAAAATGTATTTTATTTTTAATATATTAATACGCATAGAAGTAGATATAAAATCATATTAAATGAGTATTTATTAAAAATAAAGCATCAACTTGTGTCTGTCCTGTTTAACAAACACAAATAAAAAACTAAAACATAAACCAAGAACCAAACAGTTATTCTAATCGAGTGCATACTTAAAAATCTGGTGTGATACACGCACACAACTTCCTTTTATAGTGATCTTATAATTAGCCAAAAATTTCATTTTTAATTTTCAAGCATTTGTCAAATTTTTTAAAAGATTACAAATTCTACAGAAACCGTATACAATAGAGCATTAGTTGAAGAGACAAATTTTCCCTAAAATTTTAAACTCAATTCATAAATGTAATAATATACTGGGTGTTCTATTTAAAATAGGAGTTAATAAACAAAATAAACCCATTTAGAGGTATTCAACTGAAAAATCACTAATCTCACATCAATACACATTGAAAATGTAATAACAATGTAAAGTTTGAAAAAATCGTAAAACGTCATGTGACTTATTTGCATTGGTCCTACGGGAGTCGGCAACTAAGTCCACATTCGTATTAAAAAAGTAAACTTCAGTGTCTTGGTATACAAATTACTATTAAGCGTTAAATGGGACATAATTTTTTTTTTGAATATTAAGTTTTTTAAGGTACTGATACATTTTTTGGTTTTAATGGACATTTAGCGTACTTTGACACCTTATTAAAGGACAAAGGACTTTATTTTGAAATAAAGGACTGTCCTTTGAAATAAAGGACGGTTGGCAACCCTAATCATTGTTCATGTATAGTACGTCCTATAGTTTTACAATATGTGTGAAAATGTTGAGAGGTGACCCCTTGCCAAAAATTAAGCGTAATTATTCATATATTTTAAAGGCTAATCCAATCTTATTATTTTCGGTCACGTGTATCAGTTTGACAAATCAGATCACACTTGGAAGTGAAAACGACCCTAGGGTGATTTTCAGTCACCATGGACACTACCTACTTAAAATTCAGTAGTATCCTATGACAAGTAAATAATGAAGTGTAAAATTAATTTGCCAAAAAAAAGGCTTGCCGCTTCGGCAAATCACATTAATTTATTTAAGAACTTATCTTACCGAATTTACCGCGGCCAGTGACAAATCCTTATAATGTTGACAAATAATATCACTCAAATGCGTTACCTTTAAGAAATAATTTCTAGGCACCGCACTTTCGGGTTGTTACTTGTCAGAATTATTGCGGGTAATTATCACTGCCCTTGGTAAATTATAGCTGAAAATTGGCAAGTATGTTCTACCAATAGAAGGCTTACATATGAAGTATTTTGAATGTTTATGTATGGCTTTAAGGGGTTTAAATTAGCAACCTATATCTATGGTTTTATTAAAACTTTTTAACTTTTTATGTAACTAATTTAGAAACCATGATTTATTTAAAACAGTTTTAGGGCTTCTAGTTTTTTTTTTAAACTAATATGTCTTATGTGAAAAAGTAGGGATGTTGCCACAGTTATTTAGCAGAATGCATTTCTACTAAATTGAAAACCGAGGTTTCAAGTTTTTTTTCAAATTCGAGATCTCGCAACTTGAAATCTGACTATTTACCATAAATAATCATAAATTAATAATCAAAATGGATGGCCAGAACGTTACAATCGTCCACTACACTTTTTTCAATAAATGGTCAATGTGTCTAGAGTAAGTCTAACGAATACCTATGTACAACTATAGCATCCATTGTAATGGATTTAGTTTCGAAGTGACTCAGCTATTATACTAAATTATGCACTGCACCGCTTTTCGTTTCCACCACTGCATTCACCACCCGATTGCAATATTTCTTTGGTGAAAGTTAAACATAGTCCAGTAATTGCAAATAATTAGTTTCACCAAACATTCGGTGTCGAGCGCATTGAGTGGCAACAAAAATGCCTCGCCGTAGATTACATGCTGACGAGACAAAGAACCGTGGTGGATTTAATATGAACTGGTAAATCAAGTTTCAAGTACGACAACCCGGTAACTCTCTATCAGAGTCGAAGAAATCAGTCAAACAGAGATAGCATCATGAATACATTTTACTGCGAGCAAACCAGTAATGCAGAAGAAGATGCCAATAGTTTGACATCGCTTCGCGTAACTAGCAGCGCTAATAACCTGGAGTTGTATATTCGCTAGACGTACTCTATTAGCTTTTTAAACCGTTTTTAGCTCTTATAGTTTTTTCTGAAGCTAGTACTTTTTATGTAAAAAAATTAAATACATAATGATGAGCGGCACATTTATTTAGCAAAGTGTGTTTCTAATAGATTGAAAAACGTCGTTTCAACCTTGTTTTCGAACGTGGAGATCTCGCAACTCGAAATATAACCATTTAGCACAAAGTATGCAGAATATAGTAAATTATTGTATGCTTGATTAGAAGCAAGAAAAATAGATCTAACTGTCAAATATTTTGAACTGAATTGGTTGCTAAATGTTGTAACTGCAGTAAATTAGTACAAGCTTCACATTTCGAACAGGGTTCCCGGATGACGAAAAACATGCTTTCTAAAATCGGTCTGTCCGTCCGTCTGTCTGTTCGTCTATCTGCTTGTCTTTCCATGTATCTGTCGGCGATATAGCTCAAAAACTACTTGTTGGACGAAAACGATATTTTTCATGCGGGTTAGATGTCTTCCTGGCTCGAAATCGGATATACTTTCAGTCAAAAAATAAAATGTTATCTATTTTTGCTTTAACTCAGGAATAGAAAGAGGTCATATTTTTCACATTGGGACCGAACAAATACTGGGTCAACATCGTAAAATGCACAGAAATATGTAGCGACAGTTGTAGAGAAAAAACTTCGTGTAAAGCTCTACAGATTTGTTCATTGTAAAACGCTTATTTAACGAACAATGTAATTGACTATATTCTTATAGTAACCGTTATTGAATTTTGAACAGGAAATGTCAAGCTGTAGTTTTTATATTTGCAATATCTAATATTAGGGACAAAAACAGACAATATAACATTATTTTGTTTTGCTCACTTTTTAACTTGCTACTATCACTATATAGGCTGTATATTTATTTGTTAAAATACATTTTACTAAAAAAATAAACTTCCTACGTTATTTTATTGCTGAATTTTTAAAAGTTTGACGGTTATTATGGTTGTCATATCAAACACCAATATTTTCTGGGCAGTTCTGAGGTGATGGTTAAAATGCTGACAGATTAGTTAATTGCTGCAAAATCAGTGTAAAGCGCCATGGTTCAGTAATCCATTATTGTTAATATGTTTGGCACATGGTAAGAGTAATTAAAAATTACATTTTATAAATAAAAATAAGAAGGTAGTTACAGGATATTCTTTCATGAATAATAACGATAGATTACTTCTCCAACACCGTTTGTACGCAGCACTGAACTTTTATCAATTCAGAACCATCAGACCTACAGAAACATTTTCAATATTCAGAATTAGAATCTTACTAGTTTATAGAAGTCTGTACACGTATGATTTCTTTCTTTGTCCATAAATTGTTAAGTAGACTAAATACCCTCTCACAAAAAGCATTGCCAATTGGGATTTACAAAGCAAAATAAATAAATTTCTTCAGATTGACCTAGGTCGTTGATGTTGTATTTTCTAAACAAATGAGTCTACTCGGAAATACGAATGCCATTCACAAAAATATTTAAAAATGTGGTGTGATACACGCATACAACTGCCTTTTACAGTGTTCTTATAATTAGCCAAAAATGTTATTTTTAATTTTTAAGCATTTGTCAAAAAATTTAAAAATTACAAATTCTACAGAAACCGTACAAAATAAAGAGTTGAAAAGACAAATTTTCTCTAAAATTTTAAGCCGTATTCAAAAATGTAATAATATACCGGGAGTTCTATTTAAAATAAAAGAAAAAAAACAAAAGAATCCCATTTTAGAGGTATTAAACTTGAAAATCAGCGCTCACATTAATACCCATTAAAAATGTAATAAAAATGTAAAGTTTGAAAAAAATCGTTACAACCGTTTTTGGAAAAATCGAAAAAAAAACTGAAAAATCACAAGAGTAAACATCATATTTCCGGTTATGCGATATTGTTCAAAAGCTTGCGGTCGCATCTAGATAGTACACAAAACTTATATATGAAGTTTCAACGCCATGCCTCATTTCGTTTTTGAGATATTCTGTTCACAGGCAGACAGACAGACACACAGACAGACCACAGTTTTATAAAATCGTTATGAAAACATTTCTGTAGCACAAAATAAACGTGCTCCTATTCCCTCATCTGATGTGGAACAAACATTTTATCCTAGAAGGCAATATGGATAGCTATTAGCCGTTCACGATCTTTTTGGGTCAGATGAGGCTATGACCATCTAGTAATTTTGTTGGCAGAACATCTGTTGCAACTAAACTCCCTCATGGAAATTGACACTTTTTGTGTTAGGTTAGGTTATTTTCAGTTTAAGGGTATATTTTCTGAATAGGTACATTGTTGCCGGATAACCTCTAGTCTCCACATCGACTCGCGTTCTTTTAATTTTGGTCTGTCCTTTTTAAATTGGAAGTAGCATCGTTTAATGGAAATTTTTTGTTGTAACAAAAATTATTTTGGGCATTTTGACTTTTCCTTTGACGGAAATTCAAATTATTTTTACACATTTGATAAATCATTTATTTTCTTAGGAATATTATATATATATATATGCGCGAGTTAATTCTACGGCCGGGGCCGTCTCTCGCTTCCTATTCGCCAGGCGCGTCTGTCACGCCATCCCTCTTCTTGGAGACCTCTTGCTATCATTGTTTCCTTTATATCTTGTTTCCAGTTTCTTGGAGGTCTTCCTCTTTTCAATCTTTCAGGAGGAACCCAATTTAGAATTTTCTTGGGCCAGCGGTTTTCAGGCATACGTTGTACATGCCCATACCATATTAATCGCTTGGTCTCTATTGTTTCGATTATGGAGCTCTGAACGTTCATCTGGTGTCTTATTCTTTCATTCGTAATATGTTGGAGCCTAGATACACCACAGCACCTTCGCCAAAAGTCCATTTCCACCGCACTCAATTTCTGTTTATCCCTCTTGTTCAGTTCCCATGTTTCGCAGCCGTATGTAGAGATACTCTCGACAATTGTTTTGTAAATTGCCTTCTTGGTCTTTTTAGTCACATTTTTGCTCCATAGGATCGAATTCAACTGTTTAATTGCCCGTCTTCCCTGGCTTGCTTTGTTTATAATGTCTTTATTACTTTTTCCGGTGTCCGAAAGTGTCACTCCCAAATACTTGAAGTCTTTACAATTTTTGATTACATCGTTTTCTAAATTAAGATCTCTTCCCTGCTCTCCTATAACCAAGTATTCGGTTTTCTTTAAATTTATCTCAAGTCCCCATTTTTCATATTCTTCTTTGAGCTTTCTTAGCATATAAGATGAGTCATCTTCGTCACCAGCTATTACGACTTGATCGTCCGCGAATAACAAGGTATAAAGCAGATCGTCAGCTACTGGTATACCCATGTTGCCACATTTTTGTTTCCAAGATTTGAGTGCGACTTCAACATATATTTTAAAAAGAGTAGGAGCAAGAGAACAACCCTGACGGAGGCCTTTTGTTATTTCAAACTCTTGAGATAGTTCTTTTCCGAGTTTAACAGAGCTAGTACACCCTTTATAGAGGTTTCTTATAGCCTTGATATAAACTCCATTGACACTAGCATTTTCCATACTCGCCCACAGCTTATCTAATGGGACGGTGTCATATGCCTTTTGGAGGTCAACAAACGTTAAATGAACCGCTCGTCCACGTGCAATCTTTTTCTCTATCAGGCATTTTAGAACAAATATTCCGTCTATACAAGATCTCCCAGCCCTAAAACCGTTCTGTTCTTCTGATTCTTCTAAGGTTTCTTCAAGCTTTAGTTTTAAAATTCTTCCGTACAATCTAGCCATTGAACTGATTACGCTTATGCCCCGGTAGTTCTTACAATCCTGTCTATTTCCTTTTTTATAGATTGACGTAATGTACGCTTTCTTCCAATCTAATGGTACTGCTTCACCTAATAAGCATTGGTTAAACAAGGTAGTTAATAATTCCAGCAATTTTATCGGACCAGCTTTAATCAGTTCAATTGGTATGTGCCCTGGGCCCGGAGCTTTTCCATTTTTCATTGTACTAAGTGCCTTCGTTATCTCTCTTGTGTCCAGTTCTCTAGGAGTTTCGTGAGTCCTATAGTCATCTTCCAGCTGTTCATTGTCGCCCAAGAATTGATTCCTGTTTTCTGTCAAAAGTTTTTTATAGTAATCATACCAGCTTTTCATTTGTATTAAGCTTATCCCACTTGTGTCTGTGTTCTGCGTTCTCATGTTTTTCAGCATAGACCAAGCTTTAGTTGCTCGTGTGTTTCCCGTGCATTTATTAATCTCAGCGCAAGCAGTTTCCCATTGCTCGTTTTTGGCTTTAGTAACAATTTTTTGGGCCTCTTTCCTGTTACTGCGATATAGTTCCCAATCCTCTGGTGTTTTAGTTGACATCCACTTATGGTATGATTCTTTCTTTGCTAAGATTAATTTTTCAACTTGTTTCGACCACCATTGTGGAAGCTTTCTTCTTCGAGAAGGTGTTTCTTTCTCCCCTAAAGCTTCTTGGGCTGCTTCATGTATACAGGTCTTGATGTTATCATACATCTCTTGTGGGCAAGCATTTTGTACATATCGTAATTTATTGGCCAAACGTAGCTGATACAAAAACCTTGTGGAATCGTCTTGTAATCCTTCTAAATTATATTTTGGCACTTTAAGAGTTGAGATACCTTCTTCTGCCTTACTTAATTCATTATTACTATGTGTTCTAAAAGGAAAATAAATTTTGGATTCTAGAAGATAGTGGTCGGAGCCACACTCAGCCCCTCTTTTTGCTCTGACATCCATCACTCTTAGTTTTGAAGTTTGTTTACAAATTATATAGTCTATAATTGTCTTCAGACGACGTGTAGGCTGTCTCCACGTGAATCGATGAATGTCTTTGTGTTGGAACCACCCGTTAGTTATTTTTAGGGAATTTTGATGGCACAATTCAATTAGTCTTTCTCCGTTGTCATTTAGGATGTCTTCTCCATATCTGCCAACTACGGGATCGTCTTTTCTTCCAGTTCTGCCGTTGAAATCGCCCATTAATATAATTTCTTTGCGATCGCTTACTGAATTAAGCAATTTTGTCAGTTCTGCATAAAATTTACCTTTAACATCTACGGCAGCATCTTCGTTAGGTGCATATACCCCAACTAAAACAACTTCATGGCTCATCAAATTCAGTTGAACTGTTACAATTCTGTCACTTATTTGCTCCCAAGAGTTTATGCACTGTTGAAATTTTTTCTTTATTATTATGGCGACACCACTACGGGCCCTTTCTTCCTTAGGAACTCCGCTATGTATACATATATATCCCTGTTTTTCCTCTGTACCTTGTCCTTTCTTTTTGGTTTCTGTTAGTGCGGCTATATCTATATTGAACTTTTCGAGTTCTGTTAGGACTTCTTCATATTTATTAGATAAGCTCCGAACGTTCCATGTACCGTTACGGCCAACTCAAAGTGCACGGCAGATTTTTAGCGTGTAATACGATATTCTAATCATAGACGTCGAGTTTTGACGTTTACGTTTGTCATCAACTGTCATAGAACTGAAAACTCGAAAAATTCCCAGACATTTGTCAGAAGCAGAGAAAATGCGAGCTATTACAAAACTGGAAGAGAACTGGTCGCTGAGCCGAGTCGCAGCAGATTTGCATGTCAGCAAGAGCTGCATTTTCAAAATTAAAAATCGTTGGCAGTAGGGACTTCTGCAAGAAAAGTTTTTTTTAACCTCAGAGAACAAAGAACGAAGAATACAGTTTACAACCGACTATTTGAATGAAATCGACGATTTTTGGAACAGGACTGTTTTCTCAGATGAAAAGGTATTTCAATCATTTACCAATTGACGATTAAGGGTGTATGGACCACAAAATTCAAGATTTGAGAAACAATATTATGTTCAACCCTTAAGTAGTGGACGATTCTCTGTAAACGTATGGGGATGGATCAATGGTCACGGATCTGGGGCATGCTATAGAATTAATGGTCGACTGAATGCTGAAAATTATCGCAATATTTTGCAAAATGTGATGCTGCCATCTGTAAGAGAGGCCTTTCCTAATCAATTTACTTTTCAACAGGCAAGATATTACTTAATTAATTAATTTTGTTTACGTTAACGTAATTGATAACATTATTTTCACAGGATAACTGTCCTGTGCATGCAGCAGGGATTGTTCATTGATGGTTTGATGAGAATAATATCAATTTATTACCATGGCCTGCAAAAAGTTCGGACTTGAACCCTATCGAAAATGTTTGGGGGTATTTAACTACAAAAATTTATACCAGGGATTTTGCACCAAACAACGCAGATGAATTATGGGAAAGAATAATAAATGCTTGAAAGGAACTGCGAGGATACAATATGGAAACATTGGTCAACCCTATGCGAAACAAACTGCAAAGCGTAGTAGCAATTTAAGCAATTGAATACTGATACATATTTATTAAATACATATTATTACATGTATAGTTTGTTTACTTGTGAAACTTTGCTAAAATACAAACATTAAAAAGTAGGTAATACCCTATTCTTACAATCACAAGCAACGCCACTGGAGAAACCCTCATTTAATAAGCCGAAAAATCGCAAAAATAACCATAGTAACAAAAAACCGTGCACTTTGAGGTGTCCGTAACTGTACCTATACTCAGTATCCGTTTTCGCGCTTGAATTCGTCTTCGGTTTAATCCGTCCTGTTTCCGAGGCCTGGCATTAGGAAATTTAGCGATTTAGTACTTCAAGTACTATTTTTACTAGGAACGAGGTGCTGGCCCATTGCCTAAACCCCCAACCTGGAGGACCAGGTAATTTTTTGTCATGGTTTTCTTCCACTAGACCGAGTGTCTTGACTGGACTATAGAGTTCGGTCTACCCTTTTTTCACATTTGGGCTCTATCCCTAGACCAATTGCCGTCTCCGTGGCTTACGAGTTTGGTCTACCCGTTGACAGCCGCCCGCTTCGGGTCAAACGCTGTCTAAGTATGTTTAAATCGCCATATCTGGCTACCCTCAACTTAGTTTGGCCTGTAGGTCGATACAGTTTTCCAGGGTGTGGCGCGTGGTGCCATAAGTTAAGAGTTGGGTGTCTTGCGAGGATCAGTCATGTCAAGCCACCCTCCATCTACGACACAAGGTGCGACCGCCTAACATCAAAGATGCTACCTCTGCAACACAACCCTACGCCCTTCTTAGGAATATTAAAATAATAAATCTGGCAATGTGGTGGTAAGAAAATGTCGAACAGACACTGACAGAAAAAAAAGTTGCATCCGCTACATCATCGAATCAGTTAGTCCAACATGAAAAGAAAAAATCATAGCCAACTCTGTCCCAAAAAGGTCGTGAACGGCTTATAGGCACCATAATTTTCATATAAAAATATTGAAAAAATGTTGGTACGTTACTATAAATGTTAATTTTGGAAATTTAAATCCATATATAGAAACGTGTGTTGTACCTAGGTCTCTCTGTGACGTTTGCATCGACAACGATCGGGCGCACTCGCCCGCGATCGACCGGTGTGTTGCGTGTTCTTTATAGCGCAGAGACAAACAAATATGATGTGTACACCTTTGTAGGCGAGTGGTTACAGCAAACGACTAGCAAACTAATTCCCCAAGTTCGAATGTCACCGACGACAATTTCTTTTTCGTTGTGAATTAAAGTAATTCGCGTTGCTAAGTGTTTCCTTTTTGCTGTTTTAGTATTAATAGCAGCATTAAGATATTTTTCTTCTAATTCCATTTTCAACAACTAACTACATTAAAAATTAACAAGGGGAACTTAAAATATTTTTACTGAAGGTCTAGCAGAGTGCGAATAACCTCCCCAGTAACCAGCTGTTATTATTGAAGGGCCAACAAAAGTTTCAGAGACAATTTTAAGTAGAGTAAGGCCACCTGTATGGTGAGCTCAAAAGCTAGCAGTAAATATCTCTCTCTCTCTCTCTCTCTCGCTCTCTCTCTCTCTCTCTCTCTCTCTCTCTCTCTCAAGTGTAGTGATTCCATGGTTGCAATTTAGGTTGTAGTTTGGGCAATGCCCCTCAATTTGTCTCTGTCTGAAGCATACCTAATATTTCTTGAAAAAGTGTACCGGTGAATTCCTCGACTTGGTCGACCCAGCGTTTTGGAGAAAGTCCTCGAGGGCGTTTCTCTTCTACTTTCTCCTGAACAACCAGTTTTTCTAAGTTGTCGTCCTTCCTTCTGGTGACGTGTCCGAAGTATTTCAAAATTCGTTGTTTTATTGCACTTGGCAATCTCTCCTGAATTTCCAGTTCTTCTAATATGAATACATAGGTTCTATGTGCTGTCCAAGGGATCCTCAGGAGTCCTCAAGATTCATGCTTCTGCTTCATATATGGCAATGGGAAACACAAGTGTTCTGACTAGCCTGCATTTTAATGTCTTCGTTATGTGGCGATCTTCCCAAATTTTAGTTACTTTAGTCATAGCTGCTATTCTTCTTTTTATTTCCGTTGACGAGTTGCCATTATTATT
Source organism: Agriotes lineatus (assembly GCA_940337035.1). NCBI lineage: Eukaryota > Metazoa > Arthropoda > Insecta > Coleoptera > Elateridae > Agriotes > Agriotes lineatus. Next base: position 34,710 of record CALNHX010006972.1, read on the forward strand.
TATATATCTAAACATTTTTCTTTGACTTTTCTACAGTAGTAAATATATGAGGGTATAAAAGCAATACTCTTTCTGTAAAATATAAAGCTAAATAGAAACTGAGCATAACCACAAGTGCTTTTGAAGTTTATGACATGCATTTTATAGTAATAAATTTATATTATTTTTCAATGCGTTAAGGAGAATTTCATAATTTTGTTCTTTTGGTTTTATAATTTTCTTTGTGTAATTCTTGCGGTAGCCATAAAATTCGCAAACATATGCATCCAGTGACACGGTAAACTGTATTGACGATTTTCCAGACAGGTGAGCAACCTAGATTTGAATTTGTAACCGCGATTTATATTCCAACAAACTAAATTAATCGCCAACATTTATTAGCCCGTGATTGCTCAACAACTCTCGCCAGAACATTTCCGCGTTTCGGAAAAGCGCCGAAACTCTCGTAAAACGAGATCGGAAAACTTCAACTAGGAGATAATACGTGCAAGCGTTGACAACCGCCGAACTCTTTAAACAATAGAAACGCCCTGCACTCTAATTACCGCCCTTAATTAAAGCGAATAAGTATATTCTCGTTCTTAGTCACGCGACCCCGAGCTGACCTTCATCCCCATTACGACCCGCGGCAGCAGAATAAAACAAATTCCAATAATGCTAACTTGGTGGAAATTTATTAACCTCCCGGAGATTTATTATAAGACCCACAAAACAAGCTACAAAAGTATTATAAACACTATAGTTTAAGGTGAAGTTCAACAATATTGGAATATTTTTTGTTAAAATACGAACAATTTTTAAAATTCTGTCTTTTTAAATAGTGGCAACCCTTCCGCTAATTTGCGAAAGTAGAAAACTTAATTCATACCAACCATGTATTCACTCACCTTTTGGTATACATAGTTTCTAAAAGTGCAGAAAATGTTGTCAACTACGTGCTTTAAATAATCTGTGTCAAGAGTATTCTATGAACATTTGCTTAAAAAGTTTAAGTAAGATCATTAAGCAAAACACTTGATTTAATAATTCTAAATTACAACAAATAAAAATTGACAGGCTGCGTCGCCAATCTATTAGACTTAACGAAAAGTCAAACTTTATTATAGTAGATATATAAGTCTTTTTGTATCTTGTGGTTTGTAGTAGGAAAGCCTGGTGTCAGCGTTTTCAGGATGCTCGAGCGCCTCTGACGTAACTTAACGACTGTCAGTGACAACCGGGACCGACGGCTTAACGTCCCCTCCGAGACACGCCTGACTGCGATTTTACTACCACTATAGGTCGGACACCCATTCGACCGCCGACCGCCGCAACCGTTGCTTAACTCTTGAGACTGTTTAACCAGTCTTAGGAGCATGCGGCTATGCAACCAGCTTATATAACAGTATTATCTACAGAAACAGATTTCCTTTAAGACTAGTTCCTTTCTTCTTACTCAGTTTCTATATTTTTCTGTCATATCAGTTTTCTTCTATCATATATATCTAGCCTTTATGGCTACATTCAAATACTCTATTCAGGTTCTTCGTGGCTTTCCTTTCTTTCTTTTTTCTGGTGGAACTCATTCCAGTCTTTTCGTTGGCCATCTGCTTTCGTCGTTCCTTTTCTGCTTCTTCTGCTATAGTTCCTACCATCCACATGTTTGCCAGCTGCTGATCCACAGGTGTTAACGATAACACTCTTAAGTATTTAGAAATGATAACTCTTTATAGAACCGTTTATTTAATTAAACAAAACTTCCTAACAATCACATAAATATATACATGGATGTAGCAAGATCTACAAATACACATATAGAATGCGCGATTAAAACAACTTTATACGCTAAAAGTTAACGCGCTCCAATATTTCAACAGGGTATGTTAACGAGCGGATCGAAAATGTCACGGATTCGAATGAGCCAGACGACTTGCAGACATGGAGCTGCCGAAAGTCGTAAACCGAATGACTGGAATGAAAGTGGATGCTGGCGGTTCCATGTCTGTCTTTATATATCTTCTCCAGTTGCGTAAGTGCATGGTTGTTTACTGCTTGTCGATGGCCGGATAGACCCTTCGTGTTCTAGAAAGTGTTATTCAGCTATTGTTCCCCGTTTCGAAGCCAGAGCATCGCAATTGCTTTATTACACTTCTGCTGCAACAGGGTGTCTCATCGGTGCAGTGTTATGTCACTTTTGTTCGGACGGCTTGCGTCACCAAGTCCTTGTTTGCGGGCGGTCAATCGGCTTGCCCTGATTCTTGCGCAGGATATCATTTGTTACTCAAAGGGGATGAGCGACTAGCCGCTGTCTGGTCCCGAATACCCTGAAGTTCGCAGATGGCGTAATGTTGCCAAGATCTGAGTGTTAAATTGCGTGGTTTTCATAATCGAACTGCGGACGCAATTTGTCACTCATGACACTAATTACTCAGTTTACAATACCAGTCATTTAGTTGCTAATAGTGTAATATCCAAAATTCATTCTCAGCTAATTTAGGCTGGACAGTGTGTCCTGAAGTGCTTTGTAGGCCTTCTGCGGCGTGTTTTATGGACGCTACACGTGGCCATATATCCGCCAGACATGTAATTCCCTATGTCTTCATTTTTTGATATTTTTCACATTTTTCCACACCCTTAACAAAACCATTTTCCAACGGTACCTACCTCGTTACTTTTATTGCTACTTATTATAAGGTATATTTGACATTTATTCATGTTGATATTGGTCCCGCCCATCTATATTCTTCGTCTAGATTTCTCTCCATATAGCTCGTTATTTTCATCTTCCGCTGTCAGAGCCTGATCGGCTACCATAGAACAACGGAACAATCAGTTCCAGTCAAAGTATTTCATTTGAGAAGCTCCACATCCTTAAGTCTCTTTTTCTTCAAAGGTGATTTCAATCTCGGGGGCAGCCAGGAATCGCAGGGTGCCATATCAGAGCTGTAGAGGCTAACGAACTTGAGTAATATTTCCCAACAAATTGTATAAGATTATAACAGCCGGCAAAACGAAGCTGTCAGTCATCGTTTCCCAGAGACGAGAGCGTTTTCTCTCCACCGTATCTCTCAAGCTCTTCAAAACTCTCAGGTAGTATCCCTTATATACCGTCTGACCTTATGGAGCGTATTCATGGTGAACAATACCTTCGTGGTTAAACACATTTAGCATTGTCTTCATTGCTTCTACTTTGGGGTATTTTCTTTGGTCATTCTTCTTTTCCCGTTTTCCACTGAAAAGATTGGGCTTTTGTCTACATTTCTCTTTCCCATTTTCCACAATCTTTATACACTAACTACTCTTATTAACCCGTTTCCTTTTCTTTTTTTAATCACCAATATTATTGCGCGTCAGTGTCACTTCCAAATATTCACATCTTCAGGTTTTCCATATTCGCTGCATTTTAATTTGTTTCCCTAAAAAAGTTTGTTTTCTGTTTGTCCACCATCAGATTAAAGTCTTTTATCATATTTTCCAATATTCTTCTCATATCCTAGCTCAACATAACAATGTCATCTACATATGCGTTGCTTTGGTGTTGGTGTTTAAACGTCTCGTGTGCAGATTAGCTTTGGTAAACCTTTCTTTGAAATAACATGGAATATGTTATTACTAGCTATTACTTGTTATGCAAAGCCTGTATAAACATATTCGAGTAGAGGTAGACATACTTAATTTATACATTAACTCTCAAAATTAGTGTGTGCTGCTAATTATAAAAACTAGTTTGATTGACACAGCTAGTAAATTTGTTAATCGAATTATTTAAAGCAGCTGGAATAGATAAGAGTCGTATGAATTCTTATTAAATTAAATAGGTATTACTGGTAAAGATACTATCTGAACCGTATGAAATTCAACTAAATTAAACTGGAACTGAATTGACCACAGTTCTATTAAAAGTTAACTCCTTTTTGCGTAGCCCAGCGTAACATGACATAGAAAGAGTATTTGATGGTTCGAAAAATTCGACTTCCACTAATACGACTGCCGTTTCCAACTAGAGACTTAATCATTCGAAGGATATTAATCCATTTCCAACTTCTGACACTTCTGAAAGACTCCATTACTCCGTCAAAAATCTTGTTAGCCCTCGTCTCCGCTAGCCTGATCGAGGAGAAACCGTCTCATTTAAGTTTGGCAATTAACGGAATTCGCGGAACCCTTTCTGGGTCAGTTACGACAGCATTCCGGCTCATTTTTCACGAACCCAGGCCACGTCGAAGCCAATCGATTGCTGAAAAATGGGCCGTTTCCGTCATTGCATACATTTGGCAGTCGTAAAAAACGTCGAGTATCTTTGCCATCCGGTGCACGTCACGCACACTTGACGGAATGTCTGTTTCAGTGTCATTTCAACAGTCGAGCATACACGCTGTTCGGAGCTTCTCAGCAAGCTTTCCTGCACGACGAGGCTCAGTGGCGACGGCCCTGATGTTGGGCAACTCGGCGAAAACCAGCCAGGAGAAGCGCGCCACGCTGGAGAACGTCTCCGAAGAGGCCAGGGAGCCGAAACGTCGCCTCGTCCGCACCAAGAGCGCCCCTTCTGACTGCAGGTCTGTATAAGTAGTTCGGTTTCCTTCCATGGTTAGTGAACGACAGGATGGGGTGGGATGGGTGGCCTAGAGATATCTCCCGACCTTCTCCATCACGGAAACGTTGGGGCTCATCGGTTTTGGAAACATCTATTTATTGTACGATTGATTTGCTATTCTTATGAGAATGTCAACTTTGTGATGAGTAAGACTGCGACACGCAGACAAAGAATCAAATCGGATCATTATCTTATTATTCGCTACTTATATTCATGAGCTAGGTTTTCATTTAGTGGTTGTGGAATACAAATGTAATATTGTAACTAGTCTATCTTCGTACTAATACCAGCGACGGATTCAAGGGAACATATTTCCTTCCAACGGCTTTAGTAAAAGAAATTTCAATTGAAACTTCGAGGAACTTATATATTAAGCAAACTTAAACATACTGTTCGTCCTGTATAATATTTTTTATAATTGAACTTTGAGAAATACACCACCTGCAACTGTACCAACATTTTTCAATTATTATCAATTGTATACATAAGACCACAGGCACGTCGTAGTTAAGCTAACTTTATCACATATCCGCGTTTTCTCCGTAATCTTACGTCAGCTGGATGGTTCATTTCATTTCCGTCTACTACTATTTTCCATATTTCTTCATCCTCTGCAGTATTATTTGTCATTGTGCCTCCTAAATATTCAATTTATTCCCCCCTCTTTTTAAGATTTCTGATTCTTTCATTTCCAGTTCATTTCTTTTGCGTTTGACTATTTTCAGACTCTTTTAGCTCCTTCTCTGAACTTCTTTCATATTTATACACTTTTTAAATATTAATGTTCATATGAGTAATACACGGAGACAGAAAACACCGAATCAAACATTTTCTCATTATTTACTACTTGTATTCAGGAGAGTTTTCGTTTAGTAGTCATAGAATACAAATGTGTATTGCTTACGAATTAACAACCAGAAACGGACCCAATCAACACAATTCGTTTTAAAGGCATTAGTACGCACAAAATAGTATATTGTGGAACAACTGGGCGAACCTGACTTTTTTACATTAGTGTGAAGTTTGCGACACAAGCCGTAGGCGAGTGGCGTAACCATATGAGCGTAAAGAAAGATTCACTTTTTCTAAGACCTTTCATATTTAAAAAATAAATTACGGAAAATGGTTATGGTTCAATTTTCTCTATTGTAATAATTATAACCCATCATCATTAATGTTAATATTAGAATTTCTCAGTTTAAAGTTCAATTATTTACACAATATCGACAGAGATTATTTAAATTTTGAATTACTTTACGCACTACTATTTACTTTACGCACTGGTGCGATTATTATTACTTTACTCCATTGTCTGGAGTGTATGAAGCTACTGCTTCACGCATGGGAGTAGTTAAAATATATTCTGTTGCTATTTATACTAATTTACTAGAATTTCTCATAAAGAGTTCCAGGACTATATATATTAAACAAACCAAAAGAAGTCGTCTACATCGTATCAGTTTTCTTCGTAATTTAACCCTATGCATGAACGTCTATGCATGAACGTCTATGCATGTTTAAAGCAATAATTATTATTTTCCCACGTAGGATAACTAAGCATTTTATCAAAATTGTCCCTCCTCGGCCTTCGAGTTCTGGATGCTGACTTCTCCTAATTATTTCCAATCGTTTCAATTTAAAAAAAAACTTAGATGATGGAAGAGATACTAAATACTAAAATGAAGATGACAAGCATAAAGAAACACCGAAAATGATTAGGATGGTTGGGGAAGCGAATGAAGGACGTCTTACCAAGAAGTGTGAAACGGTAGAAGAAATAGAAGCAAAATCTTGTTACACTAAAAATCGGGAAAAGTGACGCCAACAGCTTTTTCTTAGGGATGCTAGAACTGAAAAGGAAGTGTAATAATAAAGGATACCCGTGAAAAATTTCACAATAAAGTGTTCCTATAAACCAGCTCATGTATATGCCGGAGAGTGGGCTGCAGGCGTAAGGGGATACACAATCAAACCACTAATTAATATGAGCGATGATGGAATACAATATGAGGGCGCCAGGTTCCTATAACTCACCATAGCAGACTCTGTAGCACCACACGAAGTAAGTAGGCTACGACGAAACAGGCTGAAGGGAGGAGAGAATCAAGGACAAAGACGTAACAATAACATCGGCAAGCAATCAGAAAAATAATTATTTATTTATTCGAGTGCTGGCGTATTATTAAAAAATATTCACACTGTTGGACATTATTACAACTATTATAATAAATAATAAATAGGCACTGCATACGAACGATACACAAAAATCTTTCCACAAGTGAAATTTCGAAGGCTTAGATTAACCGGGCGCTCGAAACTGGCGAAGGCGATTAATCCCTAAATAGAACAGATATCAGCAATATATCGCTTCTATTACGAATTTATTTATTCCGCACTTTAAATAACGTCGAATGGGCCTGCTACAACGTTAATAATTATACGTAAGTATTGTTTTCTTATCGGGTAACTAACAGCGATAACCTTCACTAGCAAACAACCATATTAAACATTTTAAAATAGGAAACAGCTCGACTTCGTCAAGTCGAATCGTTTGCTGCCCTTGTAGTACCATCGCGAGTATCAAAAAGTTAACTACTTCTGTACATATTTTATAGGATATTTTAATGTTGTGACACTGACTTTATAATCATATCACATCTAACATTTCAAGTTGAAAAACGAAATACAAAATTTATTTTTCACAATTATAAAAGTCGTTACCTTTTCTATCCTCCCGATGGTATCTATACAAGCACAAAAAATACACAGGCAATTTATGGAAACGTGAGCCGAATTATGATTTTGCGACCTTCTACGCAGTCAATCGGACTGCTGGTTTTTCCCAAAATGCGTCAGGTCCGGTTGCTAAGAAACCGACCACCCCAAGCCGTGCATTTTGGGCAGTGAGGTATATCCCGAAATGGACTTCGAATAAAAAAGGAAGACAGGAAAACGACCTAAGCCAAGGAAATCGAATTAGCTCATACAAAACGAATTTCTAAAATCCACTCATCTGAGTTGGAAGGCGGTCTACTCATTATTTTGATTCTAACTCGAAAACCATTAAACCTGGGTTGTTCCGGTTATTCTAACAACCTGGAAGAGGGTTGAAACTGGAACTAAAACGATAGTTGTATTGAAAATATTCCCCATATTGTTTGGTATTTAACAGTGTGCAAGTTGTATCGTTAGATATTGTGGTACAGTAACGCCTAAGCAATAGTTTTGACGTCGGCGAATATAGAGTTGTTTGCGTCCTGGATGATTTGAGTATGCAGTTGGAATTCCGGAATTGATTAAAGAAATTCGAGTGGATAATTTATATCAGCATGGCGATCTTGTTCCATATGTTATAAATATGATCGTTTTTATCACAATGTTTTATTTTGGAACAGTAAGCGAGTTTTTTTCAGAAGATGTCATATTTGATAGCAGTAGGTCTAAATGCAACATACGATATCACTAACACGTTCAATAACATTAAAAATCTTAATAGGCGTTATAAAAGTATTCTGGAGGGTAGGAATGACAATTTCCCGATGACCACATTAGTGAGACCGAAGAAACGAAAAGAGTGTATGAAGGACTATTCAAAGATGAGAGACATGTAGAACTTAACATCTGATCTAATCTCCTGATGACCCAGAAATCACGAAGGCATATATAGAACGTACAATTAAGATGTTGAAGGTTCTGTAATACAGCACATGTCTATATGTCTAACACCGTGTCCAAATAGAGATTGTTCCAGGATATTAGCATAAATCACTAGTATACAGAATCACCAATTTAATGAACCATGTGCTCACACTGTTCTTAAAGGTGATCCAGGGTGACGTTATTGGAGGACGACGCTATTGCTAGGTGACATCGTCGGAAACCTTATTTTTGATAGCGGTGGTACTGCTACACGATGTTCTTGTTTGGCAACGTTTTCGCAGACGCTGTTTATAAAGACATCAAACCGAATTTCAACGCCTTATATAAACGAAGTAAAGTCGACAATAAATCAACCAACACGTAAAACCGTTAATAGTGTGAAAAAGTTGATTTAATAGAATATATAGGATACTGCCCTATATTAAAGGAAACTCGCTGCACCAGCTTACAAAAATAAATACAGGCTGAATAAGCATCCTTAGAAGCATCGCAAAACCCGTGTAGTTCGATTTTAATTGCATCGGAACAAATAGCGTGTCGTAGAATTTGTAACTGATTAAGTTTAGATATATTATTCCTAAAATGCAACCACCTATTTTTCAATTCATCTGGCACTTCTTGATCCCAGTCTAGTTGTAACAGCCATAGTTTTTGTATAATTATTTTTCCTAATATTGTACTTGGACCTAAGAGACCTAATGGATCGTATACCTTTGCTATATCTGACAAAATGCTACGCTTCGTTACTATATAAGATTCTGATACTTCAGCTATTCTATAACTTAAGATGTCAGTTTTACTATTCCATTGAATACCTAAAGTTTTTGTTTGGTCGTTAGCTCTTATATATAACAAATTAACTGGTTCTTTAGAATCTTGAACTTGTCGCATAAAATTAACACTATTCGAATTCCATTTCCTCAGTACAAATTTGGAAGTTTCTAGAATGTTTACTATGTCGGAACATACTGCAATGGCATCGTTTTCAGAATCAAAACCGGTAATTAAGTCGTCAACAAAGAAATCACGTGCAATTATTTCTGAAGCTATGGGGTACTTAGATTTCATTTCGTGTGATAATTGTCTCAAACATCTAATGGCTAAAAATGGTGCTGAAGTTGTTCCATATGTAACTGTATTTAACTGATAAATTGAAATATCTTCATCTTGATGGTACCTCCAGACTACGTTTTGTAAGTACCTATCATCTGGATGAACCAAAATCTGTCTATACATTTTCTCGATATCTGCTGATACCACCCACCTGTACTGTCTAAATCGTATTATAATTGAAAATATATCATTTTGTATTGCTGGCCCAGTAAATTGTAGATCATTTAGTGGCCAACCAGACGTTGACTGTGAGGAACCGTCAAAAACGACTCTAAGCTTTGTTGTTAAGCTATCGTTTTTAAAAACACAGTGATGTGGTAGAAAAAATGTTAAATGCTGAGGTTCTACTTTATCACAAACAGTCATGTGCCCTAATTTTTCATATTCGTGCATAAATTCTCTATACTGTTTCCCTAGAGCTAAATTGGAATTTAGTTTATGTTCTAACTGCAAACATCGCTTAATTGCAGTATCTTGAGAATTTCCTAAATTTGAAGGTAAATGTTTTAGTGGAATCCGAACTACAAACTTACCGTCGGAGTTCCTAGTGACATTTTCTACAAAGTGATTTTCGCATTGGATATCATCGCTTGAATAGTGAATATTGTTTGGACACTTTTCCACCTCCTAAAATTTTCGCAAAGTGTTAGCTAAATCAGTCGTTTTTGATAAGCAACAATGAACAGTTTTTGTAGGTGAATTAATTGTACCTGCGAATATCCAACCAAATACTGTGTTGCGTAATACTGGTAAGGATCGACCTAATGAAATTTGTTCATTTGAAATTAGGTTCCAAAAGTGACCTGCTCCTATCAGTAAATCAATCTCAGAAGATTCATTAAATTCAGGATCTGCCAAGTAAATGTTTGGAATTTTCCAAGAATTAATATTAAAATTAGATGTCGGTAAGGGATCAGTTATTCTTGGTAGCACAAAGCAAGACATTGTTAACATAAAATTGCTATATAACGATTTTATTGTTACACTGCACATGGAGTTTATATTTGAAGCAATCGCATTAACACCAACAGGAGAAATATTCGTAGCCTCTTGTTCCAAATTGAGGTTTTTAAACAACCGGGCTGATATAAAATTGGACTGGAGTAGAGTACCTAGAGGGGTTCTGGCTCAAAATGTGTCACTGCGCAGGTTTTCTGCGCAGGTGTCTGCGCAGGTCTGCGCGCGCAGGTTTGTCAAGGTCGTTGGTCTAGCCGGGGGTCACGGGTCTAGCCTGGGGTCAAGGTCACGGGCCTCACCTAGGTCACGTGCCACTTCCGGGAATTTTTTGGGTTAAAAGTGTAGTTTTTGAAATTTTCCCACGCTCGAGCATGTCTATTCTTGCAGGATGTTATCAGTAAATCAGAAGCTATCAACATTTTCTCAGGCTCGACCGGATGTGAGTCATCGTTTGACAGACATGTTTATTCTTGCAGGATGTTGTTGAACAATGAAAGCCATTGTTTGAGAAATCTGCACGATAATTGGACAATGAAGCTATTGTTGTCTGGAGATTAAAATGTGCAAAGCTGGTAAAAATTGAACAATGAAAGCCATTGTTTGAGAAATCTGCACGATAATTGGACAATGAAGCCATTGTTGTCTGGAGATTAAAATGTGCAAAGCTGTTAAAAATTCAACAATGAAAGCCATTGTTTGAGAAAAAATCAGCACAACTGCTAAAGTGAATGCTGTCTGTTTGAAAATTTTTTTGCTGACGCTGTTAAAAGTCTAATTTTGAAATTTTTACAAGATTCTCACGATACATTTTGGAGGTAAAAGTCTAATTTTTACAAAATTCCCACGATGAATTTTTGAGGTTAAGAGTCTAATGTTTACAAGATTCCTATACCGGATGTGAGTCATTGTCTGGAAATGTCAGAGTTGTCAAAACCTGCCTGCCTGCCTGTTTATCTTCTGCGCAATTAAACAATGAAGCCATTGTTTGAGAAATCTGCACGATTGCAAAAAATAAACCGAATTAATTGTGGTCTAATAGTATATATCGAATTATTTCCAGCTAAAAACCTGCAATATAAAAATCCAAACCATTTTAAATAACTTGTTAGGTTTTTGTTTTATTACGCTTTCGACGAGATGTATGTCTGGATATTTAACTCGAATAGGCCGATTGGAAGCATCTTTTAGTAGATAGGTAATGTGTTCGATTCCACTGGAGGACTGTTTAAGCGGTAGACAGTATATAACATAATACAAAAGTGTTGCGGTCTTAGAGACATTGTAAGCAAAGTAAATATTAAGTGTTTTTTCCAGTACTTTATTAAATACACAGTCTCGAAAATTGAGCCGATAGTTATATATTTTACTTTTTGCTGTTGGATTTATGTACAGCACCCCCTCGCTTTAGAAATAAGCAAGTTCCTAAAGAAATATTATGATGCTGTAGAGATTTACACGTTACAGGTGTGTATAAAAATTACGTATTTATTAAATATTACTGTTAACAAAGCTGTTAAACGTATGATACAGGCAGTTATTAATTAGAGTGGTGGTTTAATTTTATCATTGGAATTTCGGTTTCTTACAACGGTATTTGTAAATCATTCGTAAGTAGTCCACCGATACACATTTATTTACGTTATGCATGTGCAGACTTGCTTGTTATGCAAGGTCGTTGACTTATCGTATGCAGTGTAGGAAATTTTATCATATGACTTTGTCAGCACGCCATAAAAGTTGGTTTTTGTAGTATAAGACATCCGCAAGCTAATTCGATAAAGAGGTGGAAAAATACTTAAAGAAAATATTAGCAGATAATACATTTGAAAAATCTGCACGACTAATACTCAACATTATTACAATTACATGCTAAAGACTGCAGACAAAAAGTAAGATATCAAAATTTTAAAATAAAACCCAGAGAATAAGAATTAAATAAAGCCAAGTCAAAGCTATTAGATCACGACAATATATTAGTAAAAAACCAAGTTCCTAAAGAAATATTATTATGGTGTAGATATTTACAGGTTACAGTTCGGTGTGTATAAAAATTACGTATTTATTAAATATTACTGTTAACAAAGCTGTTAAACGTATGATACAGGCAGTTATTAATTACTTAATAAAACAATTGTCCTATATCCGATATTCATGGTTTATCTGATTTTAATAGTCGATTAGAGTTGAATAACTAAGGTTATTACAATGCTAAAGACTGTGCGCAAAATGTAAGATATCAAAATTTAAAATGAAACCCAGAGAATAAGAATTAAATAAAATAAAGCCATTAGATCACTGCAATCACTACAATAATAAGGATGCTATACTCAATGGTGAGGGACAGTTTCATTTTTGCTGGAGAAAAACATCTAGATTGGTTAAAAATCAGATGTATAAGAGAAAATCTCAAACTTGTTTTAAAACATTTTGTAACTAAACAATCACATTTAAAATTGTGTAAATAAAGCTAAAATTAGAAGGAGGCGCAGACTATAGAAAATACGTGTCAATACTTGTGGATGTGAGCGTCTAGGGAATGTGCAAGGTTGCTAAAAATAAACCGGATGTGAGTCATTGTCTGTAAATGCCAAACTTGTCAGAACCTGCCTGCCTGTCTGCTGCCCAATTAAACAACGAAGCCATTGTTTGAGAAATGTGCAAGGTTGCAAAAATAAACCGGTTGTCTGGAGTTTCTGCACAGGTCAGCGCGGGAGTCTGCGCGATGGTTTGGCGGGAAATTCAAAATTCTGCGTAGGTTTTGGCGGTAAATTTAAATTACACTCAGGTTTTGACGGTAAATTTAAATTATGATCAGGGTTTTGGCGGGAAATTTAAATTCTGCGTGTTGTCTGGGGTTTCTGCACAGGTCAGCGTGAGGGTCTGCGCGGAGGTTTATGCGCAGGTCTGCGCGAGGGTTTGGCGGTAAAATCAAATTCTGTCTAGGTTTTGGCGGGAAATTCAAATTCTGCGTAGGTTTTGACGGGAAATCTGGGAGTGTACAAGGTTGCTAAAATGTATGGGGCCTTTACACCAGATGTAGTTAATGACCTCCATTATCAGTGTCTATAAATTTGGTAGACAGACAGACAGACAGACAGACAGACAGACAGACAGACAGACAGACAGACAGGTAGACAGCTAGACTGGTAAACAGGTAGACAGCTAGACAGGTAGACAGCTAGACAGGTAGACAGCTAGACTGGTAGACAGGTAGACTGGTAGACAGGTAGACAGCTAGACAGGTAGACAGCTAGACTGGTAGACAGGTAGACAGCTAGACAGATAGACAGGTAGACAGCTAGACAGGCAGACAGCTAGACAGGTAGACAGCTAGACAGGTAAACAGGTAGACAGTCAGCTAGACAGTTAGACAGACTGACAGATTCAAACTAGTTCACAACGGGTTCAATGTGCCATACAAAATGTTCACATTTTGCACAAGTGGTATAATCAAAACCATTAATCGCATCTGCTGTCTACTTGTTCAGACATGTTCAGACTTGTCCAGACCTATTATAGCTTCCTGCAGCCGGTGTAAGGTAGGGGAAAATATTATATATATATAAGAATACTAATCATAGAAATATTAGTTTTACGATAACAATGATGTCGAAAGCTTTTACCGAAGACTGCTTCTCAAATCATAGTTGGGGTTTTGACTCATGGGCTGACGATCCGTGGAGCCAGGAAGAGGAGGAGGAGGTTATACCCAGGAGTGAGACTGAAGAAAATACTCCTCCTCCACCTCCTCCAATGGGACAACCACACTCCTGGTCGTCTAACATAACAAAGGTGGAGGGTTGCAGCTGTATAAATTGTGCCAACATTCAGGGGTGGTTAAGCCCAACACAAAATTTTGAGGGGTGCGCACCACTACAGCAACCCGAACTGGAACAGGTGTCACCATCACCACCACCCTCGTCACCACCTCCTTCGTTTCAAGCAACATATAGTTTTACACTTCCTGAACCAACACTGCCTCTAGATTTAAATCCCATAAAGATAGAAATGAAGTTAGGTAATAAACTTATACATGTAATTATTAAAGATTAAAATAAAAGACATTTTATTTTTAATATGTGTTTTATTTCATTAATATATATACACCGTATTTATCTCATATGCAAAGCAAAACTTGACAAGGAGAGGGAGAATAAATGTACACTTAAATATATGCTTTATTCAATTAATATACATATTATTTATACATAAGGTAAACAGAACTTAAATTGTTTCAATAAGAAAATGCTGCTCGTAGGAAGTAATGTTCTGTAACGATAATTTTGAAAGGACTAAATTAAGATCTGTTTCAGTATTAATTTTCAACTCTCCTCTTCTTACTTCGTTAATAATTTCCCTAATAACATTAAAGACAGCTAACATAGTTTTTAAAATTTCATTTACGATAGCGGTTTCAACACTTTTAAAGTGCGTAGCCCAAATAAGAGTTTTGCTCGGTATAGCAATACCAATTTTGTGTAATATATACTTCAAAGTTTGCAAGTCGTTACGTCCTATAGCATTACGTAAATGGAAATTATAGATTTCTTTATTTTTAACATACAGATCTTTGTTCAACCGCAGTATATTTGAATTTGACGGTAACATTTTGCAGACTGAGATATCTTAGAGAGAGCTGGTGTTTATAATGTGGTTGGTAGGCAGTAACCCCAAGGCAAAGTGTCAGTATACATACAGTTTACTATTCTTTTGTCATCATGTGGATCTAAAGCTTTTTTTCTTTGTTTTAAAGAAAATACGTTGTGGGTTTTTGATCTAATTGTTTTCTGATCGCAAAATACTGTTTCGTTATTAAACAGGCAGTCGTTGTAATCCTCAAATGTAATTCTATTCAAAGCAGCTCTGGTAATACCTTTAGCTTTCTTTGAAATTTTAAATTCTCCATTCTCAGCATCCTCTAATGTTTTGAAAGCATACAATTTTGCACGTAGACCAACAAATTCGGTAATTATTTTACCACTCATTTCGTCTTTCATTAGACCTATTACTTTTTTATTAACTTGTGGAAGGTTATATGGATTGTTCGGAGGATAATCGCTTGTATCAAATTTGTGAATATCTTCCCGTATAAAATCGTATATATTTGGAAGGGTAAAGTGATATATGAGACTATCAGTGTCTGTGTACAGCAGTTTTGCTTGATTACCCATCTTCTGTTTAATATAATTGTAATGAAAATCGTATATTAAAATTTTTGAAATATCTAGGATTGAAAATCCAACGAATATTGGCTTATTAAAAACGATTTCCAACTGATTTAATTCTATAAGTACCAAGTCTTTATCTAAAATAGTACAGCTGTGAAAATTTGGTTTTGATATGTATGCACTGGCTCCGTACCTACCTTCCCATTTAGAAATTAACTTTATTGTTTTGTATTTTCTAACATTTTCCATAGTTTTGCCAAATACAGCGTTATTCATAAGTTTATAAAAATCCTTTTCAAAATTATTTTTGGCGGCTTGTCTTAATTTTGTATTTAAATCTATGTATGGTTTAAGCCAAGCTGATTGCTTAAATTTTAATATTCTGTGAATTTTTACAATTTTTAGCCCTAAACTTACAGCTTGCTGCAGATTGCGGTAATGTATTACGTAGTTTTCTTTTTTAAATAAAGTGGTTGTCAATTTTGATTGTTTGGATGTTGGTGGTGTATAATGGTCAGGACATAGAGGCAAATCTTTGTGAAGTTCAAATAAATTTTGAGGATATTCTAAATCGACTTCATAAATATAACCTGTTTCAGAATCTGCCGGAGTATTTAAATGATCAATTTTAGGAATATCTAAATCATTTACCCATTCAAACCCTCCATACGGTAGATATTCAGACATCCCGGCCCCGTACATGTTATTAATATCTAAATATAGGATATACGATTCAAGATCGGCTTCTACGAATTTTTCACCCATATATCGATTATTAGCTTTAGCGTATCGATTCGAACACTGTGCTAACCCTCCTCTAATACCCCTCTCTATAAACAACAGTTGATCTACATCTGTCAGCAGCTCAAGTTTAACTTTAGTAGTTTTTAACATTGCCTGAAATGCCAATCCTGGTGCTGTGTAAAAATGTAGAGCATCTAATCCATACGTTTTCATACAATTCTCTCTAAAATTCTCAAACACATCAGCTAAGAGTAGAACATCAACTGTAAGGTACATATCAGCATACTGACCTAGAGTTTGCATATTAAATGTGTTCCAAACACGCAGTGCATGTTCATAATTTTCATCTGAAATAGCTGTTCCATGCAACTGACTAAAAAATTGTGTTTTGTCAGGAAGACTTTTATCATTCAACTTTTCAAAATTGTCTAGGTAGTCGTATGGAAAGATACCCTTACGTAGTAATAATTCAAATTCTTCTTCGCTCTTGCAAAATTTGCGTGTAATAGTTTTTAAATTGTTCGGTAAATTTAATGACAATTGTTCTAAACTGCTAGCCATAAATCGAAACGAGTCTAAAAATCTGAAATCAATATTTGTACCATCCACATGCTTTGTAAATGATATATATTTGTCCTTATTTATAGGCAACAAATTAATATCTCCCATAATCAGTTTTGCCAATGGTTTTATAATAAAATGAGCGTCATAACCACTGAGATTATGAAAGAGAACGGGAATATAATGTGCATCTTTATAGTTAAGATTACAGTGTTGATGAGCACTACCTCTATACTCACCTGTCTGATGATTGTGATCACGTACACGCACGTCTTTATTGTAAAAGGTTGTTTACAAATGTAACAGCATACCGATTTTTGAAATGAATCGTTTTCCTGCTGGCTAATATCCATAGGCTCTATAGTTGACAATATATTATTTACTTGATACGCTATAGATTGTAATTCTTTTACAAACCATTCCATACAGTCAGCACCACGATATATATTAAATTGAGATAAACTATCGTCATATGAACATTTTAAATAATATGCAACACTAAATGGAACATGTTTTTGATAAACCCCTGCAACATTCTTTTCTTTCTCTAAAACACACTCTACGTCCGCGTAGATTGAAAATGGTACTTTTTCCTGGTATTTATAGTCTTTAAATTCTATTGTTGTACCTTCTTCGGGCATTTTGATTTTGGTTTCATTTACACCATTACAATTTCTAATATGTCTTAAATGTGATTCTTTAGTTACGAAATGATTTAAACACGTATCGCATACAAAAGTTTGAGCGTGGTACTTATGCAGTTGAGTTGTAACCAATCTCGATAAGTTTCTTATCCAACAGAAATGGAACTGCCCTTCATCGTTGAATATCATTAACAAATGTATAGCATCTTTATTAATTTGAGTATTTTTACTAATATATATGGGCAATACTGAATTTTTACCAAATTTGTTTTTCCTTTCTAGCGCATATACATTTATACGTAAATCATTCATTGTCTCAAATTTTGATATATCTTTTAATTTCATTGGAAATTCTAGTCCCGAGTACTTTAAAACTTCATTGAAATGTGGATATGAAAATATTCTATCAGAATTCTTATGTATTGGATATAGTGCTGACACTACCGACCACAAAAAACAATATTCGTCATCATTTTTTACGTTAATGACGGCCTTTTTATTTTTAATATCTTTAGGTAACTCAATATATTTACCTACTGTTAACGGCGTGTAATGATTTAAA
This sequence comes from Agriotes lineatus, assembly GCA_940337035.1. Classification (NCBI taxonomy): domain Eukaryota; kingdom Metazoa; phylum Arthropoda; class Insecta; order Coleoptera; family Elateridae; genus Agriotes; species Agriotes lineatus. The sequence continues at coordinate 52,692 of CALNHX010006972.1, forward strand.
TTTACTTTTAAATGTAATATCTCAAGCAAACTCCAACCTGAATCGCGTTCTTGAAAATCTTCTAATTTCGTCAACAACTTATTCTCAACATTAGTCGCATACCACTCTTTTAAATTGGTGCCAGAATCAATTTTTTCATTTTTAGTACCAAACGTTTTTAAATCTATCTCGCCACTACTAGGTTTTATAAAATATGCACTAAATATTACGTTAGCTTTAAGCATTAACTTATCTTTTATAATTTGTTTCACTTTTATTGAGAAACTTCTGTATGCTTTTGCAAGAAATTCTTGTGGTTCCTTATAACCTAAATTTACAATCATACCTGTTCTTATTCTACTGTTAAAACAAGATTCTACATCTTCCCATACCAACTTGTTCTTTTGCTGCTGCTGACCACTCGCTACACCCGCCCCCTTCTTCGCTAATTTTGCTTTTAAATTTCGCAATAATTGCCGTTGCCCCTTTAACAAACTTAAATTTGCCTCTAGCCTGAATGGATTTTCATTTTTAAAACTATGCTTACGTATAAATCTACTAACAATTAAAATGGTTTTATTTACATGTTTAATCCATTTGTCAGCCTCATCACTATATTTTACAATCGCTATCGCGTCTCTGATGGTTTTTATTGAGTTCGAACTTAATTCGGTAACGCTGTCTGTCGCAGACATGTTCGCGCGCGTGTGTCGTTGTAATACTAACTTGCAAACAGCCGAGCTGCGCTATTTATTCATCGTCGCAGCTGATAATGGAGGCCTGCGTCAGCAAAAAATTTTAAACAAAGGCAGCATTCAATTTAGCTGTTGTGCAGATTTTTCCTCAAACAATGGGTTCCTTTGTTAAATTTTTAACAGCTTTGCAAACATGTCTGGACATGTCTGAAGCTTGTTTATCTGATAATGGCGGTCAGCAAAAATTCCCCCCCAGACAACAATGGCTTCATTGTCCAATTATCGTGCAGATTTCTCAAACAATGGCTTTCATTGTTCAATTTTTAACAGCTTTGCACATTTTAATCTCCAGACAACAATAGCTTCATTGTCCAATTTCGTGCTGATTTTAAAACAATGGATGTCATTGTTCTATTTTTACCAGCTTTGCACATTTTAATCTCCAGACAACAATGGCTTCATTGTTCAATTTCGTGCAGATTTCTCAAACAATGGACGCCATTGTTCAATAACATCCTGCATCTACAAGTCTCAACTAGTTTTGCATTGCCAGACGATGACTCACATCCTGTTGGGTTCGTTCGTTCGTTCGGGATACATGCAAAGTGAGGCAGAACGCCTGTAGGTACACTACTGTTTTAATATATCTTATTTAATTATATTATTTGAAAATGTTTCCGAGTTAGAAAACAAATCAAATGTTTTCTGATAACGAATCATCTTCATCAGATTCAGAAAATTAAAATGATTAAAATGTATGTGGTTTTCCCGACGGCAAGTTATACATTGCAACAACACATTTCTTTGGGGGAGTAGTATTAACAATTAAAATGACTGCTAATGTAATACTTGTACTTAAATGCAATTTTGTACATATGCTCGAAGAAACAAACTCTTGAAAAATAAAGAAACAATTATTAACTTACTTATATATTTACGATCACTAAAATCTGAAATTGTCGTCAGTGCCATATCTATCTAGTTAAAGCCAAGTGATCACATTTCAAGTTTTGTAATAGCCAGAACTACAATTTAAAATAATTAAGATGCCCACCCGTTTACATGAAACATAACCTCACATTTCTAGTTGTGAAAATAATAATGATTGTTGCCAATAGTTTCCCCAAAATTTCATCATACGCATTCCCATATAAAAAAAATAATGGTCTTAGCGAAAAAGAAAAATAATGATAAATAATCAGGTCACAAACAGAATAGATAACTAAAGCTTTTAGTCTTCAGGATTTCAGGAACAATACGAAAAGTAGTTTAAAATTGTACCCAGGCTACACCCAAATTTAAATCATCTGGTATAATTAAAATGTATAGTAAATTATAGATACATATTTATATTTATCAAAACACAGAAATATTGTAGGCCCTGAAACTTTAATATCGCAAAAAATAACAAGCCATTACATTAAAGACCCTAATTTGTTGACTAGACGGTATCAACACTGCTTGCTATTATTGCTCTCCAGTGCGCCAAGTTGGAATCCGGTAGACAATGTAAAGCCCTAATCCAATTTTAGAAGTAGATGCCATTATGTGCGAGACGATAACGTGTTTTTACTTATAGAGCGAAGATGAATTTAAGCAAACCCCGAAAATTGTCCCTGATTACACCACCCGCACGTTACTGCGATTTATTAATTTAAATTTTGCGTCAAAGCTTTGTTAGTTAAACGTCGACGTTCTGGCTGTGCAGATAAAAGCCTCAGTTAAAATTAACTACAAAACTGCAGCGTACGTTTAGCAACGATCTAAGGCGTTCTAAATCTGTTTGATAAACTTTCTTGAGAGGTAAACGTTTAATTAAGTGACAGTGTTTATTAAACATCTGGTAGTTATAAAAACCACTTGTGCAATTACTCAGCTACGCTCTGGTTATTTGAAGTAGCGGTTGTGATTATTGCCCATCTTTTCAGATGCAAATTTATATATAGGAGATTAAATTAGGTGCACTTAACACTTTAGTTACTAGGGAAGAATGGTGGTATCGTATTGATTAGCAGGTCTTAAATCTGGTTTATTAACTTATACATTATAAAGGAGTAATAAGTAATGTATTTAGGGTAATTTAAACCACCTTTTTAACTTTGCTTAATGTCTGCTTTAAATAAAGAACTAGTTTACACATTTTATAAAATGAGGATCAATTCGCTGTTATGCCCAAGAAAACGCATCTAAACAAACTAAACACTTCATGATTTTCATAGCCAAACTAATAAAAGCTCTACGTACTACAAGTACCACTGAAGTTATACACAGCAGCAATCTTATGCGAAGAAACACATGTAAACCACATGTTCACAACAGTTATTTCAAATGGCTACAATTAGAACGACAGCCTGAATGCGACTACTATAGACCGACAGAAACTCAAATCAGACCTAGAAAATATAGTAATAGCATATAGAAAAATATGAATCGCCCTTTGAATCAGCATGAAATATATCTGTAGATTATAGCAAAACACAAAAACTTTATCTAATCCACAGATAGCAACCAATTCAAGGTCTAAAACATTAGGAAATTGGCCAAAGAAAAATAGAAAACCTAAAAAGAAAATGTTAATAGGGATAGTCTTAATAAACAAATGGGAATAAACATAATATATCACGAACGAAAACGACAAAGGCCAAATTATTTAATGACAATTGTGTAAGGCTTAGCCATGAAGATATATTTTATATGTGGAAACTGGGGCTGTTCCTGTATGAATATAATTTTTATATAGCGGTTATAATAGAATGAATCTATTTGATTTTGAGGTTGTGGATTATGGTCGCGTATATATTTCAATAAATTGTTAATACATAACATAAAATATAACCCTGAGAATGCTATAAATTACAGTTAGACAACAACTAACACGTCAGCTAATTGATGTGGCGATGACAAACATTTCAATTTGATATAACCAAAGCATTTCTATAAACAATAAAATTCCGATAACTTTACAACTGAAAGTGTATACAACGCATGTGTCCTGATAATAACTTATAGCCTCGGTATCAGCATCTACATCGAATCCGCAATAAAGAAATTCGACTAAGAACAAAAGTAGAGGATGTTATTGCACGAGTAGCACAGCTAAAGTGGAAGGAAACGATTCATTTGGCTAGAAATAATATAGCGACAGCCCTACATGTTAAAAAGAACGTTGGAAGACCCCAGACCAGATGGCGAGACGACATATAGAAAATGTAGAAAAGAAACTGGGTTCAAATGACCCAGGAGAGGGAACCATGAAAAAAATGGAGGTCTTTATCCTGCAGCGTCTATGCAATCTTACATTGCAGTGAACACTTACTGAAAAGGATATTAAACCTATTTTACAAAAAAAAATAAGTATGCCAGAACACAAAATATACAGTCTAGAAATGTGCATACACGGACCATATGATGGTGTTATACAACAAAAACTGCAGTGAAAGTTACTTTAGGATTGCTCGATTAAACCAATGCTTTCGAGTTATCATGATTAAAAAGATCTAAAAGTGGTAGGAAAATAGTCTGTGATCACCATTTTAAATGTATGAAATCAGTCAAAATTAAAACATCATACATTTTGAAAAACAAAGAAAATAATTATAAAATTTGTTCAGAATGTCTGCCATTTTCTACAAAACATGCATTTGAACGAGTTGCGTATAATCTCCGGTATTACCTTATTTCTTGGATTGGAAAACACTTGCTCTGTAACTCATCGAAATTAGCCATTGGCGGTTTGTGGACCAGATATTTTAGATGACTCCATACAAAATCGCAAGCAGTTGAACCCGCTAGGTCAGGGCTTCTCAAACTTTACTCATCTGCGACCCCTTTGGACAAGACATATTTTTTCCCGATCCCGTGACTCAATGTCATAAAATTAATTGGTAGTATCACTGTATATGAATAGGCGACTTATTGGTTTTTGCCTGTACCAGTTTTTATGCGAATCCTGTTTGATGGAACCCTGTTTGGGCAAACTGTTATTATTAATTACCTTAAAGATAAGTATAATATTATAATTAAATAATAACATTAAAAAATCTGTGGAAATCTTTATACGAAACTTTAGACACAAGTGGAAGTTTTAAAACTAAAAATTTTTAAAATATCAATAGAAAACAAATTAATATTTTAAAGATGTTCGCCCTATATATGTTGGGTCGAAATTATGGAATCTTTTAAGCGTAAAAACCTACGCTACGTGCAAACTATTCTCGGCTTCATGCTTGCTAATCATATAATCAATGTAAAATATCGTCTTCCATCAACAAATACTTTTTGAGTTATACCGGAAACAGACAGACAGACAGACAGTGACATTCTGTAGGGGTTTTCACCCGCATTCTTTAATTTTTAAAACCTCACTGGGACAGGGGATCAAACCCTTAGATCAGTAGTCAGAATGCTTAATCATTGAGCTACCGACTCCGGCTCTTGTGAATATCAATGTCTTGTTCAGTTTTTGCTTCATAATACCCCCCCCCCCCCTAACTATGATCCATGTGCGCGTGGTGCAATGGTGTGTGGTGTGTGCATCGTTTGGCTTTCGCTTAAACAAATTAAGTTTTATTATGAAGTTTTTTGCTATTAACCCTCACTCAATGTCATAAAATTAATTGGTAGTAACCCTGTATATTATGAATAGCCGATTTATTGAGTTTTTGTGTACCTAATTTTATGCGAATCATGTTTAATGAAACCCTGTTTGAGTAAACTTTTATTATTAAATACCTTAAAGATAGGTATAAATAAATCATTAAACAATTATAATTAATAACAAATAGTGTATGGCAATACCAAACATCTGTAAAGGGCTTTACACGAGACTTCGCCATATATTTTTATGTCCCGGGTGGTGTAGCTTGAACAAGCGTCCACGTTCGATCAGTAGAGTTAAGCAACGCTTTTTCTGGTCAGAACTTGGATGGGAGTTCCACGGCTCATTCTCTCGACGCCTCGTGGTACGGCTGCCACGGAAATAGTTGGCCCCGGATGTCATAATAAGATCATGACAGTCAGACAGAAATAAAAATAGAATATACCGTTTGGTCCAAAATATGTCATTTTTCGTTAAGGGTCAAATCTTATGCTACGTGCAAAATATTACTTTTATTCAACTAGTAGTTCTTCAATTAAAGCAAAAATTTTCATAATTTAAGTTTTTAAGGTGCCCGCCCTTTATATATTTGATTGTTTTTTTTCGGTTTTATGCTTGCTAGACATGTAATCCGCATTCAAAATATCGCCGTCCCTCAACAAATAGTTTTCGAGTTATAGCGGCAACAGTCAGACAAACAGACAGACAGACGGAATTGAGAAAACTCGATTTTCGTTATCTAGGGAAAGTGAAGATATGAAGAAATCTCCGAAGATATTTTTTTCGCGATTACAATACTTTCTACTTTTTTAGACGAGAGGAGTCAACATGAAAAATTTTCAATTAATTTATTGTACCAAAATATCATCTTCATTTATTGCAGAACATTATGTACGTATATTAGCATGTAAAATAAGAGTATGAAAATACCAAAAATGTAATTTTTTTCAATAACACACTATACCAGACATTGGTATACTTGTCACTAAAAATATTTTGGCATGAAAAATAGAGTATGGAAGTACAAAAAAAAAAGAAAATTGCACCTAATTTATCATATAAAAATTTATATACCAACGAAAATAATACTGAATGCTGAAGTTATAAGAATAAGTTTACTTTAAATATAATGGATGTGATTGCGTATCTAATAGAATAACTAGAATCGTGGATTAATTTTTGGCACCACTGGTTTCATAACAATCTCGATGTTCTTAAGATGTGAGTTGTATTTTGTTTTAATTTCCGTCAATGCGGAAAACACAAAACATAAATAGCAAATCAATAATTAAACTAAATAGCAAACTAAATGGCAGAAGAGCTGCCAATACAGCCATAGCCATAGCTAATTCTGACACCATTGGAAAGTTTGAAGTTTGCATCAGACGAAAGTTTTTGAAATTCCCCATAGCTTTCAACGAGAGATGTTTCATATTTTCCATTCCCACTACAAAAGGATTGTGAATCTAATCTAACTGTGTGTATGTGTATGGTATGGCTTGTGGTAGAAAGCCTGATGTCAGAGTTTTCAGGTTGCGCGAGCGCCTCTGACGTAACCTAACCACTGTCAACGAAATGACAACCGGGACCGACGGCTTAACGTGCTCTCCGGGGCACGGCTGGCTGCGATTAAAACTATAGGTAGGACACCCGTCCGAGTACCGACCTCTGCGAACGTTGCTTAACTCTCTAGACTGTTTGACCAGTCCTTAGAGCATGCGGCTATGCAACCAACTATCTAATCTAATTTAAGTGATTATTGTCTAATTCCGGTAGAAAATACTTCTGAAAATTGTTTTCCAAGGATACTAATTAATCAATTATGATCTCTTTAATCAAGTCGAAACTCAGGATATTATTAGCAGTAAAATCTTCCGTGCTGAGGCAGCAGTGAGGCCAAAAGCCACAGGAAGTAATGTGGCCAGCGTTGCCGAAAATGGAGTTACCTAGTTATGTATGCTGAAAACAAATATTTTCACGACTTCCATAGGGATCGCGACCCCTAGTCAATCAGTTAATGTGAACTTAAGGTCCAACCCATTGTGCATAAAAATAGTATGTTGACGGACATTTAGAGCGACTTTATTTAGGAATTCAGATAGATCATGTGTAAAAACAAGGAAAAGAAGATATCACTGATCAGTCGATCACCTTCAAACATTTAACTCAATCAATATTGGCGATCTTTAGCTCCTGTAAACGTTTGTTTTTGTTTTGTAATGGACAAGGTCTGAACTTACGGAGTACCAGGTACCTTAAACACCATTGTTATCGTCATATGAGCAACGTTATAGTTAGAATTTTGCCGTGACTAAGGAGTTCCAACCTTAGCAAGGGATCTTTTACATGCTGCACATCGTAGTAACATGGGACCCACGGCTTTACATCACTTCCGAATGATGGCATTCTGTAGAGGTTTTCATCCACAACTTTATACTTTTAGAAACCTCGTGGCCTTTAGATCAGTAATCAGAATGCTTAACCACTGAGCTACGGAGTCCGGCTCTAGTGAATATTAATGTCTTTTGCAGTTTTGGCTTTATAATACTCTCCTATGGTCCATGTGCGCGAATTTTGAGATACCGTAATACTGATTTTCCAGATATTTAACAATGACCAAAACAAAAATCGTGTTTTTAGTTACCGTTTTAATGAAAAATTGATAGCCTGTAGTGATTTGCATCGTTTGGACTTCGATAAACAAATTAAGTTTTATAATGAAGTTGTTTCCTATTAACCCTCCGAAAAAGAGTCCCTAATGATCCAAACATTCGATTTTTTAAATTTTGGTACTCTTAAATATTTTGAAAGTTTTTGAATTAAAAATGTTTTCTGGAGATAATGGACTTACTGTGCATTTGTTTACATATTATTTCTTAGTAGCGCAATATAAATCAACAATCAGAATAATGTAATACAATAGCATACATCACACGTCAGTTTTACGAGTTGATAGGATGTCTGTGGATACCGGCGTTTGCGTTTCTGGTTTTTAAAGCTGAAAACAGCTCAGAATGGACTTAGATGGCGTAACATCTATTTTGTGAGTCTTATTTTGTGTCTTGATCTGTAACAGTCTATTAAGTATCCAAAACGGTAAGTACGGTTTACCAGTCGAAGACAATTTTGCCTGAAGCTGGTAAACCTTACCCTTCACGATGCTTGTAGCATTATTTGCACAATTGGAATAACTGAAGTGCTTATTTTCACTGTAATATATCAGAACTAAACTTAACCCGTGGGCACCATGTGCCCATATAAAGTGAAAATGAGTTACAATATACCTATTTATATTTGAACTATACATGTCTTTAAATTATTATAAATTTAGTCCAGATTTGGTTTACGAATTATTTGTAATATGTATATGTACGAGTATATAAAAGCGAGAGATGTTGCCGTGTTCGGGATGCTATGACACCTTGCTTTTGAGTATCTCATTCATGCTTCAGTCATCATGCAGCTATATCTGTTATTAAATAATACATTTTCCATTAATTCATTATTATAAATGTATTTATTATTTATAGACAACTGTAATTAGTTTGCTAGTATCACACTAGATAACGCAAATGATTGCGACTAACTTCATAGCGCCCAAATTGATTAGTTTGCTATTTTCATGCTAGATGACGTAGGTGACTGTAACTAACTTCGTAGCGTTCGAGATGCAGAGATATGCACGTTTATATTAATAATATTGAATTGTCATAAATGGCGTGTGTTCTTTTGATAAGTCAATAAATAAAAATAATATATTTACCAAGTATTCCAAATTGAGTTGCCATGGTTTTTTATAAACCACTTATTCGTGATTCTGTCACTTATGTCAAATATATTGACGTTTGCCATTCTACCGTCATCCGACCGTTCTAGAACGGTAAGTAATTACTTACTTTTCAGGTTTCGTAAATCCAACTTACTGTTATGGAAACTCATGCGACAAACGAACAAAAACGTTCAATCATGCAAAAAAATTAATACTTTCTTTCTCTCATGATCCATTTTGGCGGTCCGTGTAAGTTAACATGTTTCGGGTGTCAGAGGGTTAAGCACTCCATATATTTTAAGAAGTGGGTTTTTAAGTTTAAGAGAACGCAAGTTTACATTTAAACTGCTTGTAGATAAACACGAAATTGAAGCAGTAAGAACAGTGTACTGTAATTCAAGACATGTAATCGAAACAAAAGTTTGTAATACATGTATAATACGAGTAGGTAAGATAATGGAGAAAACATTACAATAATTATTTAAACAGAATACAAAATCATCATTTGTTTAAGATAACAGAAGAAGATAGAGTAAGGAAAAAAATGTAATCAGGAAGATCAAAACTTCCAACGCTGAACTAACACTTTAAAAGGATTATTGTGTTTCCTTTAAGTTTAAATGTTGCTTTGTTCTACTTTAGACTCAACACTTTTCATTGCTGTGACACATAAAGTTTTAATAATTTCGCTTTCCAACTGTTTAAATCTGTCGAGGAACGTTTAAAATGTAATGAACTAAACGACATACATATGTGTAAAAATAGAAATTGTAAAATGAATTTTATGATCAACCGTCGGCTTTATTCGAAGGAAAAAATAAGCCAAATACAGGAGGTGTTGCTATTAGGAGAACTAAATGGGAAATGTGGCGTCAGAGTACAAGAGAAAGTAGTTGAACGACATAGTGAAAAAATGATGATTGAAATGTGTGAAGAATATTCTCTACGAATTGCAAATGGATTTTATCAACACGAAATACTTATAAACAGACACGGTAAAGATTTTCTCTGCAACAAAAATACAGAATAACTACTCACAATCAGAAAGATACTGTCAAAATAGTAGACGGGGTCCAGCGAGGAGCTAAATGTGGAAATGGTCATTGGCTATTACACACAACGCTAGATTTCGCCCAACTGGTGTGGAAGTCGAGCAGCTACAAAAAACAAATGTAGTGCAGGCTTCCAAATACAACTGAAAGGAATTGATAAAGTCTACGAAGTGTTGCTATAAAATTAGTCCAGCAGCAAAATTAAATACAATTTTGGAAGAAGAAGGAAAAGAGAGAACTTATAGTTCTGTTACCATGGTGCATCCACGATATTCCGGAATACCTTACTTTGAAATTTTTGAATGGCGTTAAGTTAGTTGGTTTGGTACAGCCCCAGAGCTGTATGCCAGAGGTTCATAATAAGTTTCAAAGCTTAATTGTAGATAAGCAATTTATTATACATTGATAGCTGTGGCTTCCTGCCAATCAATCACTATAGTTTCTTATATTTTGCATCTAGCTCTTTCTTTTCTTTTTAAAGTGTTTTTTCTACGTCAGCTTCGGATCTAGGTTCATTCCTACATACGTGGCTGTGTTACTATATGGGACATGTGTTCAATTTATTGTAATATCCACGTCATTCTGGATGTTCTTGATGGTAAAGTTTATATTTACTGATTTTAACTCATTTTTTTTATTCTCCACTTACAGAAAAGTAGAAAGCACAGTATTCCTATCGAGTTCGTTAAAAATGCCACAACGATTCTGTTTGAGATGTTGGGCATATTGTTTAATAAATACCTTGGGGATTACAACCCACCGTATGAGTGGAGAATGGGCTATATAAGCTCTATATATGTATAAGAAAAGTGCCCAAAAGGAGTATACCAAGTATTGCGTAATTAGTATCACGCACTCAATCGAAATACTGTACTGCATAAGTCTTCAAAATAGATAGAAGCTTCAAGGGTGGGGGTACACCCAGGATTCAGAGCCGGAAGGTCTTATTTAGAGCACATCCTTATAGTGAAACCATTTTTAAAAAAACGACAACCCCGGCTACTACAACTAAGAGAAATTATATTAAAGAGTTTACTGTACATACTTGTTATATTTCCTTCTCCTTTCAAACTTTTTGAAGGTGACCAATTTTAAAAATACATACAAAACTAAATAATCACTCTCTCAGAATATCAAATTATTCAAACATATCCTTAATTGCAAAATTTAAAACAGAAATACAATAATTTATATAAAACGTGACGAGGAGAAACTTTAGTCGGTAATCATATTTAATATTCAAGGTAATCTGTATTTTAAGTATTTAAGTTGTACAGTGCGTAAATTAAGTATGGAAACCGTGGTATTAGTTGAATACGGCCATAGATAGAACTCTGAAATTTGGTATAGAAGTAAAACATACGGTTTTCTACTAATATTCGTGGTTCCAATTTTTTATCGATCGTTACGACTGCAGCACGACTAACTTGATTACTTTTTAAATTAAAATGGGGGTTGAAAGTACCATAATTAGAAAGCCGTTTTTGTGTAGAATCCAACGATGTAGGACTTGATATGGCAGTTTTGAAAAATAACTTCACTATACCAAATTAAACTTTGAGAATATTACTTTCAACGACTTGCTAGATATGCTAAAAATTTAGTTGGCGGTGAATGCTTTGTTTCGTTTTTCAACTTTAAACAGTACATTTATGAAGAATACCCATTTAACCATTGTATAAGAATTTACATACTTCCATATAACTACGTCTTCTATCACCATACCCTATCATCATGAGAATATCTATTTTCTCCTTTTCTGTAAGATTTTCCATGGTTCTTTCTCACTAATTCAAACAACACTTATAAGTTTTGACGTTCAATATTTGTTAAACAACAGTGGAATTGTTTTGTTTTCAGCGCTTACTATCGGTTTCAGTTAGCTAAAAAATTTTTATCTACAACCTTTAATTTGGTATAGTAAAGTTATTTTTCAAAACTGCCATATCAAGTGCTACATCGTTGGATTCTACACAAAAACAGCTTTCTAATGATGGTACTTTCGACCCCCATTTCAATTTAAAAAAATAATTAAGTTGGTCGTGCTGCAGTCGTAACGATCGATAAAAAAATTGGAACCAGGAATATTAGTAGAAAACCGTATGTTTTACTTCTATATCAAATATCAGAGTTCTATCTATGTCCGTATTCAACTAATACCACCGTTTCCATACTTAATTTACGCACTGTATAGTGCACAATACAGAACATGGCTAACTTTATGTATTATATTTTTGAACTGCTACTGTGGTTTGCTACAAATGAGATATATCATCATTGCGTTACAAATCCAAATCGTTTATTTCTTGTCCGATTCTGATAGTTGCAATTTGTATCAATTTATCGTATTCGGTACAATGAACAGACTTCAGCAAGAAGAAGATAGATTTATACAAAGAATACACATCGAACAAAGAGCAAGGTAGCACTAAAGAAATCTGCTTGCTCATTACTGCCTGCAATTCATCACCGAACAGAATTAATGGACTTATATTGTGACGCTTGACTCTACAGTCTTTTTCATATAACCCAAGCAATATTGAATTACTTAAGAAATCAGGGTGATGTATGGGATGTCTTAAATACTTCCTGTGGAGAAGACGGAGGGCTTTATCTAACGAAGATGTTTTCGACGTATTAATGTCCTTTATTCGCCAACGCAGCTCATCTTAGCTTTAAATCTCGCTTTTTTAAGTATATTCATGAGTATCGATTGCTGCGGCTATTAACAGTTAACGCTTTATGCCCACGCAATTCCAAAAAGTTATTCTATCTGATATCGCATAAAAAACATTAAACCTTTTTATCGCGAGGTTCCATCAATATTAAGGCCATGAAGTCAGACACATTTGCTATTGTATAACATGGGTCGACTCGCTACTCCATGGTCCATATGTCACATTCCCTTTGTTCTTAAATCGTTAGCGTAGTTAGAGAAGCGACTTTTAGTGAGGGTTTGCTGTAATGAATATTTTTTTCCAAAGCATTGATCATCTGCAATGCGTTTATCAGATACGTCCCGAAGAAGGTGCAATCGGTGGAAAGCTGTCGGATGTATTCGCTCTGGTGGAGTTAATTCAGCTTTTTAATCGACCGGTTTCTGAAAGTGATTGATTGAAGCCACCCGCGACAATTAATGTACCTATTGCTAAATTAAGTCCCGAGTTCACACTTTAATTTGCTAATGAACAACTGTGCTAATACGTATTGGGATTTCGTAATACCTTTGTGTTTCTCGTGCTCTTTAATTGAGATACAAACACCTGCGTAATGAAAGTGGCATTGTTTTTCAATCAAATTCAAAAATACCTTTGTTAGAACAGTCTTCTAAATTTGTCTTTATGGCGCAAATAACTTAATAGTTATTTACTATACAAGTGAAATAAGTACATCATTAATGTACGTGTATGTAAGTTACAAATGAATGTGTGGCACGAGTTATGTAAGTACACAAGTATATCAATGATGCATTAGCACACATGTATTGTACAAAAGTTTATCTACAACTGCCTAAAATTGAGAAAATTGCATTAAGAAAAATGTCAGATCTGTCATTTTCAAAAATATTTCAGTAGGCAAGTGCCATTACGTCATTCATTTGACGCTCATTTCCGTTAGGAAATGAAGCAATTACACCACTAGTGCTGCAATGGAAGATCAGTACCCCACTAGTGATGGAATAAGCTTCATTACCTAATGGAAATAGTGTCAAATGAATTACGTAATAAGATACTTATCCCACTGCAGTAGATAAAATAAATTATTTTATCTACTCCAGTGGGATAAGTAATGCATTACGTCACTCATTTGACACTATTTCAGTTAGGTAATGAAGCTCATTACAACTCTCAGTTATGTAATGGTTTCATTACGCAACTGAGTTGTGTAATGACTTCATTACGTAACTGAAATAGTGTCAAATGAATGACATAATGACATTTGCCTACTAAAATATTTTTGAAAATGACAGATCTAACATTTCTCTTAATGCACTTTTCTCAATTTTAGGCAGTCGTAGATAAAATTTTGTACAATACATGTGTGATAATGCATCATTAATATACTTGTGTGCTTACATATCTCGTGCTACCCACTTGTTTTTAACTTACACACACGTATATTAATGATGCTGTTATCTCATTTGTATAGTAAATAACTATTATTGGTCAATTCAACATTCAACTTTTCTTCAAGTAGCCATTGAGCTAGGCATTATTAAATTGGGTTCCACATTGTAGAAGAAATAGTTTAAAGGTTATCAAATATTAAAGCAATACAGGCTTGAAGCTTGCCTAAAAAACTGTTACGTACACAGTGTGTCCAAGATAAGAAAGGCCAGTATGGGAATCTCGTTAATAGTAAGAGATACAAATTTGGTTACCTGTGAGAAAAGTTGTGTAATTAAAGGACTAACAAAATGACACCTAGAAATCCTTGATTTAATTTTTGGTTTTTGAAGTATCTTTAATTAAAGCCGAAATTTCGGACTTTCAATAATTTTTTTCTGGCGTTAACATTAAAGTTAGAGCAAAGCTGATAAAATTTCTTTATAATAACTTTTAATAAAGTTAAAGATTAGTTATAATTTTTTTATTCGACGTTTTGTCTAGGAGCACCTAACTTTTTTTAAATGCGGTCCTGCTTTTCTGATGTCAAATTTTAGAAGCCGCTTTGATTCCGAATTAAACAATGTAGCACACATTTTGGTTTAATTACGTTGTAAGTCCTTTTTGACCATCATCAAGGAACTTTTGGATACGGACTTGTCTTAGAGCATTTCATGCGTTGTTTCAGGGTTTTTAAAAGGTAGTAAGCCACAGTCGATATTCTTTATTTGTAATTTTAATTATTGTATATAAGTAAGAAAAATAATCAATAAATTAATTATATACTATTGAAAATTATTTCTATTCCAAGATCATACGTACATTAAAGGTTAAAAATATTCAAAGTTACTTTAACCCAAAAAAACATTTCTTAAACAGCACCACAAGGATTAATCTGTTAAGTTATACTAGTGACAAGTACCTACTTTAAGCATAGCAAATCTTTCAGTTTTGGAAAGTAGTGTTCGTTTTTTGATATCAGAAAAAGTAGGCTTTGGAAAAAATGAGTGTGAGTGGTGCATTGTTTGTTGGACTTGATAGTTACTTTGTTTACAATGTTACAATGTTTTCTTTAAAATGTTTTGTTAGTATATAGTTTTCCATTTCCTAGAAAATATAGAAAATGGATTTTTAAATGGTATTAGATTAATATTTCATAATTTAGACATTATGAAGCGCATTTCAATATTTTAATTGCATTTAAAAATGCCCAACTTACTGTATGAACCTATTTTTGCAAAATTATGATAAATACAGGTCCGTTTCTTAAAAATGTATTGATGGTGATCAGATGTGCTCAGGACCCATTGTAGCACGAGTGGGTTTCGAGCATGACGAGCGCAGCGAGGAGTGCTCCAATAAAACGAGTGCTGCAACGCATCTTATTAAACAAGTATTATATACTATTTATTTACTTGCATAAAAATAATAAAAAATGCCCAACTTACTGTATGAACCTATTTTTACAAAATTATGGAAATACAGGTCCGTATCTTAAAAATGTATTGATGGTGATCAGAAATGCTCATGACCCATTGTAGCACGAGTGGGTTTCGAGGATGACGAACGCAGCGAGGAGTGCTCCAATAAAACGAGTGCTGCAACGCATCGTATTAAACAAGTATAATATACTATTTATCTACTTGCATAAAAATTATCAAAAACTTTGAATTTTGACATTTCATAAATGTGACAATCTGCCAGTTATTTGAAACAAAGTAGACTGCTTCAACGTTTTTCATATGAAAATAACAAAGGAAAAATAATGTTATAATGGTTCTATTGTAGCACAGTTTTTTGTATTATAATAACCTTATTGTGCCATCAATGTAGATACACGTAACTAAACCGTAACCTGTAGTACATTGTTGAATTCGGAATAGAAAGGGCTTCTAAAATTTTACGTCAGAAAATTAAAACGGTATTTAAAAACTAGAAGCTGACGATGGTTGCTCAAAGACGAAACGTCAGATAAAAAATTTAATCTTGAATTTCACTAAATGTTAGTATAAACAAGTTTGATCAGTTTTGCTATAAATTTAATATTAACGTTCGACAAAAATTAAACTGAAAATCGTACGACACTCATTAATGACCAATAGAAAAATTAGTTCACGAGCCGTAACCAAGACAACTAAAAAATTTCTTGGAAATTTTTTGTAGGTAGACATTACTTCTTTTTAGGGTTTGTGTCGTTACGATTTTCTTACCGAATCTGCATTCGAGCATTAATTCATATCCGGAAATAATTTTTCGTGCATTCCAACAACGTCCTAATTTGCCCTCGCGTCCCGCTCGGGCAAATTAATACGACGTTGTTGCAACGCACTCAAAAAATTTCCGGAAAGAATTAATGCTCTTATGAGATTATATGTGAAAATTCGAAAGTTTGTTTTTTTTAATAACGCAAAAGAAAAATTGAAAATTTCTAAGCGCCACTTTTCTAGTCCTACAATTACACAGCTTTTTTGCCATTTAACCAAATTTGTATATTTTACTATAAACGAGATACCCATTCTGATCCTCCTTATCTTGGACACACTGTATAATATAGTTTTTGATGTGTTTCTACCAACATTTTGTGCATGATTTGTATAAATTGTGTTATGTGTCTTCTTTCGTTATTTCGATTTTGCCTCATAAAATTGTAAAGACTAAAAACCTTAGTGGAAAGCAGCTAATATTATAGAATTATAATACTAACGGCATGTTGATTGACATTTCAAATACTTGAAAACTGGAAACAAATTAAAAATACGACAAATAAAAACCAAAGTATTCGAAAAACTGAAGAACAGATGCAATTCTTTCGTCAATCTGTATCTACTTGGGGATTATGGAAATGGCATTCTCTCTACTGATTAAAATATAATAATATAACTATAATCCATTTAGGAAACTCCTGTGACATTTACAGTGTCAAATGCAAAATTTTGAGTGTACTTGATAAGTACTAAGTACCTACTACTTCAACGAATTGTACTTAACGGTCAGTAGCGTCAAACTTGTAAGTATGGTTATGACAAAATTATTTGTTATTTTGCTAAACTTAAAAATGAATCGTTGTTTCTGTGAAACAAAGTAAAAACAATTTATGAATAAATTTAGTAAATAATCTTATATTATTTATGCAATCAAGACAAATCCTATCTTGTATGCAATAATTCAAATGTTAAAGTGAAAGTAAAAGACAAAAACTTGAAATTTAAATTGAAAATGGCAACAACATAAAATGCAAAAATTGCTAACACCCTACTCGCGATTTTCATATTAACCAACTGATAGTGACTTTATGTCACGGAAGTTTCCTGAATGGATTATACAATTAACTAAAATAATATAGCAATGCAATAATTTATGGCGCTTTAAGCGAGCTTTCGAAAGCAAAACTACATTACATACATTTTGTTCTAATGTTGTAATGCTTACATACGTTAGGTTAATGGCGTTGGTAAAACAGAAACAAAAGGAAATACGCACAGACTAAAGCAACCGACACAAATGTTCAAATTAAGTACATAGTGTTCTAAGCGACTAGTGTCTTAGTAACACTGCCAGGAATAGCTTTATTTGTTTTTCATGGACGCAATAATCTGGAAAGCTTTGTCAGTAAATAACCACATTAGCTAGAGGATTCAAAGCACATCACTACGTGTCCATTAAATTAATAAGGCAGTACAAAGCAGTACAAATAAGCATATTAAGTATTTATATACGTGGGAACCCGTCAGTGAAAGTGCTATAAAAATATATAACAATCAAAATGAGAGGAAAAAAACTATAACCGCTCTCAGAATATATGCACCGAACGATATTACTACCATCAACCAAATGCCAAACTATTATGAAATTATCATTTCTGGAGATCTAAACTCAAGAGTAGGGAAAAAAGTAACAACAAAGTAGTCGGCAGACCTGGGAAAGCTGTACATAATAATGGTCAAAAATGAATAAATTTATGCCATCAGCATAGATTAAAATAGCGAACACACACTTTAAATAGTATAAAAACATGTACAAATACACGTGACACCAACTAAAAAAAATATATCAAAAAGCCAACAGAGAAGTGAAACACGAAGTGGTGATGAAACAGAATGGAACTTGGTTTAAGAAGTGTGATTACATCAACTATCACATATATGAAACGCCTAGTTATGATGCTTGGAAAATGATAAAATCGGTTAAATCAACCAATAAAATAGGAGCAAGTCTGAATTTCGTATCCAGATTAGGTTATTTGAGAACCTCATAAAAGAACACTGCAGCAGTTTCTAGAAGCAGAATTGAAAGTACACAACACACATTAGATAACTCATCAATCAAAGATGTTGAAGATACAATCCCATTCAGAAAATTTCAGGAGCTGGAAGAATAAATTCAGAATCTACTGATACAGTTCACAAAAACTTCTAGAAATGCTTAAAACTCTTTATGAAATGAGACACACATATAACTCTTATAGGCCTAGAAAGAATTTACAGCAATGTTCAATATTGGACACAGTTTACAGAACCTGAGATAAACCCAACGCTAGTTCGAGCCAGACAACTATTCTATAAATCGAATATTAGCTCGACAAAAATACAATTACTAAGTTATTCCAAACATTCACGGACCAATCACTACAAAGGCTTAATAGGAAAATGTAAAATGTAGAACGCAAAGTGGGCCATGACACACTTTATAGCTTATACTCATACTTTGGGGACGACCAGGTGGTGACAGCGAACAAGATCTGAGCTATATGGTTAGAAAGCTACGTGAAAAATAAGAACAAGAACCATTTGCAATGAACTTACACAAACGTGATTACTTGGCGACGAGGAGCCAACAACTTACATTTGGAAAATGATCGAATCAGAAGAGTACAAAACTATAAGTGTCTGGAATATTATTCTATAAGGAAATTTGTTACGGTTCAATTACGCCTCCTTTTGATATCGAGATCTGTAGTATTTATTTCGTATTGTTACGCATCTTTTCAGTTCTGATGTCTTTGGTGCTCAGTTTGTATTTCGCCCGTTAGCGCCATGTCTATTATCTTGACCTTGCTGTGAAAGTTTGATATAGCTCGCAATAGTTCGGAGCGCTTTCTTTTCCACCTCAATGGGTGAAACAATATGATTTCGGTTTAACAGTATTGAAATTTCGGAGGATTCTTAGGCTGCCGTTAGTTTTTGGTTGTGTGAAGTTTGCCTATGCTGTTTGGAGCGGTTTGAAGTTCCTGAATGTCATCATGAGGAAAGTTCAATCAAACGCCATTTGGCGGAGTTCACTACCGAGTGTTTCGCACATTCCTAAAATTTTGTCCAGGGTAAGTAGAAAGTTCGCGTCGTAATGCTTTGTATTTCTTGTATGCTATCGTGAACCTTTTCCTCCCTTACAGCAACCAGTGCCGGAGGGCCAATCTAGGCATTAGTTACAGTTAGGGTCATATACTCTACGTGGGGATGCTTCAGGCGATTTTGGGCTGTACTGCCGCCAAAATGGTATCAAAAGTCATTGAGAGCCCGGGTCAGGGACGTTGCCCTGTGCAGTCACATAGGACTAACCTTTGCTGTACTGTTTTCCTGTCCGTTTATTTTAAAGTATGCAATTCGTATTATTGCGAAGTTTGTGAACTGTAAGTATTGTGATATTTGTCTGAGGTACCTCATTTTCGTATTTGTGAATTATTGATCATAGCAATTAATTTGTGGGAACTTATGATTCCGATTATGTTAAAATAGTGTGATTCTTGCTGTGATTATATTATTTGAATTATACTTTGATATTTGCATTCTGGCTTTATTTTTTACCTACTGTTACCGACTTATACTTGAGTTGAGCTTCTCGTTCAAATTTATTGTGCTACCTGAGTTTACGTATTCTCGTTTGAATACCTGGATACACTTGCCGTTATCTCATAAAAATCCATTGACGCCCTTTTTGAGCATTTAACCAATTGTACATGTCATCTCCAAACCTAACTAGTCGGCCGGCAATTGTATCCAAGGAGTCACATTGTGTATTGGTTTTGAGAGATTAGCCAAAGGAGACTTTTTATGATAACAAGGTTGATGTCAGAATACAAATATAGGAAGCAAAACTATTTATAAAACCATTGCTCAAAGTGTAGTAGTAAATATACCGCGTGGAAATGTTCGATGTAAGTAAACCAACTAAATGAAAACTATTGTACACTGAAATAAATTTTCTCCGAAGTTGCAGAAAGTCAAGAATGGAAAAGATCAGAAAAGAAGTAATTTGAGAGACGGGATAGAAAACAAACAACTCAAATGAGTTAGATATACAAGAAGAATGAACAGCAAAAGAGTGACTTAGAAGAGGATATACATTGTAATCGATGAAATTGGAAATCGTGGACGAAGAGGCGGCGTTAACCGCAGAGAATCCGTGAATATACAGTGTTATATACATGGTATTGTGGGTTGACTTTATTACAGATGAATTTTTCCTATTACTACTGCCAAGCTAATTATTTATAATTATTTACAATAGAAAGAAGCCATTTATACCCAAATTCCTAAAATAGGGCAATTGGTAGGTATGTTGCAGAATGGTGCCACATAAGTTGCTGCAGAGACGCTAGTCAAAGTGTAATATTACGCCTATACCAGTGGTTTAGAATATCAAATACTGTTGATGCAAGATTATACGTGGGGGGGGGGGTTATACATGTAATACCTTTATAAGCTGCTAAATTTATAAAATAAACCCTTTATACAAAGTTTAATATGTTTTTTTGGAATGTAAAGAGTTGTTAATAAAACATTAAATTTGCGAGATGAAAATAAAAATTAAATTTTAAAGATTTAAAGATGTGCAGATGTAAGGGGGAAGAAAATGGATGTGGTGAGAATGTCCTAAGTAATGCAGTTATAATCTACAAAAGCAATTTCTGGAATTGGATGCCGAACTGAGCTTATTGTCAGTCAATTACATTACATCATATGAATTGGATAACAGGTAATGGTTTTTACTGGAAGTGGTTTACATCGAGATTGTTAGCAGACTTGTTATTGAAGTGACATCTTGTAACTTGCATCTAATCGAGGTTCGTGATACTAGCTCATCACTGGCTTAGAATTTTGGTAGGAAGACGTGGAAGGCGTTTGCTGCTGATCGGTTTTTTGGCGGTTCTGTTGGAGAAAGGTAGTAGGTGCCTTTTCGTGTTTGGCTGGGAAGTCTTTGCGGATTCTGGTGTTTGGTTGAGTTCGTACTGGGATTTGTTTGGACGTTGGGAGATCTCTGTGAGACTACCGGATGCGTTTGGCTTAGTAAAGGAGAGTATCCAGATCCATGGACAGGTGGCAGACTACAGGTATTTATGTAAAAACTGAAAGAAAAATATAGAAAGAGTGAAGTGAAGTAATTTTAAAAAAGGGAGTACTTACTATTCGATATTTATTGAATGACAAGTAATGTAAGGAGGAAGTATTTGTAATTGATTTTGCACTTGCATAATTTGAAGTGACAGGTGACAGATGTACAGGGTCCTTCACTACGAGCTGAGTCGAAAAGTATATGGGAAATTACTAGGACTAGTTTACTGAAAATTTGTATGCGGGGGTTTCTCAAAGAGCTCGTTTCAACTAAAATATTTTCAGTTTGCTGCAATTTCCGGTAATACCAGAAATGGAGCCCAACTTCGTTATTTTAAATAGAATTCTCCAATTTTTATTAAATTTTTATAATGTAGGATGCATTTTAATCTAACTTTATATAAGACATCGTATGTCTAGAGTGCGCCATTTTTGAGTTATTTCACTTTTTTCAAAATTTTTGGCAGATGCCGCCCCTTACAAAAAAATTAATTTCTCGAAGTCGAAGCGAGTTATCCCAAATATTTTCACGATCTGCACAAATGAGACATACAGCTACCCAAATATTTAAAAACTCTTTTGAGGAAATTATACAGGGTGCTCAGAAATTGGCGCCAAATGTTGATATTTTAAAAATTCGAAAACTTATTTTTTTTAATGGCAACCCCCCCCTTCTTTACTTGACTGGCGGATTCTACGCCGAAAAGTAAGGGGACTTTGTGACTACATCCGTATATCTAGAATAACCGGTTATTCTAAAAACTTGAAAATACCGAAATTTTCGTGGTTATTGAAGAATTTCAAATTATCAGTTGGCTTGTGTTTGAAAGTACTAAGAAAACAAAAGTTAAATTGTATTATTATATTAATTAAAACTTAGGAAGACGAATAATTGTTACAAAAGTTGATTTGGACGGATGAGGAAAATTTCAGAAGAATGGAATGTTTAACCGGCATCACTCCCATTATTGGAGTGATACTAATCCCCACATATTTCGTGAAAGACAGAGTCAAGGCTACTGCAGTTTTAATGTTTTTGCTGCATTAAAAAACGACGGTGTGCTTGTGGTACATTTTTATAATGAAAATTTGAATGGTAGACTTATTGGAGATTGGAGAGAAATTTTGTATCAAATTCTTGTTTATCTCAGGCAAAAGATATATCGAAATTTTACAAAACTGATTATATTCAGTAAATATGAACTGGAATCACCTGTGGTACCAACACGACGGAGATCCACCTTATAGTGGTGCGCTTGTAAATATCTTCTTACAGAATCACTTCGAGTATCGTTGGACAGTGGACCCCATCAACGGCCTCCCCGTTCTCCCGATATTACTCCATTAGATTTCTTTGTTTGGGGTCATATAAAATATATTGTTTATGCCTCGCCGCTCACAACAAAAGATGATTGCCAGAAAAGGTTTTGTAATGCATTTCGATCTCTCTCTCCGCAAGAAATCCGAAGTGCCATTCATGTCGGGTTTTTAAGGATTCATAAATGTTTGGAAGTTGGAGGCAACTAGTTCGAACATTTACTACGGTTTGATAAATTTTTCATGTTTTTTTTATTTCTTGCATATATTGTTAAGTTATCCTTAATTTATCTCCTCCTCTTGTAATCTTTTATCAATTACGAAAATTACAAAACATGCGTGGAGGTCGAGTTTTTACAAACATTTTTAAATGCCGATCCCACCCATGGGCTGTAACGTCGAAAATAGCAAACTCGTCTGTTTTTACTTCAAGCCAATGCCAACTGATAATTTGAAATTCTCCAATAATCACGAAAATGTCGGTATTTTTAACGTTCTACAAAAACCGTTCATTTGAGATATAGGGATGTAATCACAAAGTCTTAATTTCCAACTTAAAATTCACTGGTAAAGAAAAAAAGGGAGTTGTTATTTAAAAAATTAAATTTCGAATTTTCGAAATAGCAAAATTCGGCGCCAATTTCTAAGCACCCTGTATAATTCTTTTAAAAAGTTTTTAAATATTTGGGTAGCTATGGGTCTCATTTGTGCAGACCCTGAAAATATTTGGAGTTACTTGCTTGAATTTCGAAAAATTTGTTTTTTTGTAAGGTGCTGCATTTGTCAAAAAGTTCGGAAAAACTAAGATAACTCAAAAATGGCGCACTCTAGACATATGATGTATCATATAAAATTCAATAAAAATTGGGACATTCCATTTAAAATATCGAAGTTGGGGTCCATTTCCGGTATTACCGGAAGTTGCAGAAAGCTGAAAATATTTTAGTTGAAGTGAGCTCTTCGGAAAACCCCGTACACAAATTTTCAGAAAACTAGTCCCAGTAATGTCCCATATACATATCGACTCAGCTCGTCGTGAAGGACCCTGTACAAGTTGTCATGAAATAAAAGAATGAATATTCAGGAATAAACGCAGTCTAAATTATGAGCGAAACCGACCTGTGTTTTAAGTTAAGCGAAAATGTTTTCTACCGGAGCTAGAGATTCTTAAATAATATTGACTATTCCCCTCAGAAAATATAAACCAATCCCATCAATCAATTTTCAAACTTTGAATCAATCAGAGTCGAATGCAGCAAATATTTTGCACAAGTGCAATACCCGGGTATTTGCACTAGTGCATATTCGAGTATTTGCGGGAAGAACACCAAACCAGCTCGGTATACAAGAAATTTCAGAAAGAAAACTGAAACTCTTTAAAAAGGAATAATATGGTATACAAAGGATGAAATGTCTTCGGGGAATAGTCTTGCAATATTCCCCGCGTGCATTCTGTATACAGAATGCACTAGAGATATAACTACTGATAATCCATAATTCATAAAAGAGTAAATGAGATACTTAAATTCATTTTAAAAGAGAATTGATTGAAGATAAACTAAAGTATCGAAAAATCCAAAAAAACTGATCCTCAGCGGGCTGTGGGAAATTCAAACGTAATGAACAATATGTTGGTAGCATCGTAAGTCTATGTTACATACATAAAGACCATTATTACATAGTCAATTATAACAATACATAAAATCCACTTCTATCTATTGCAACAAAGGTGACCGACTTATTTTTCACTTACCGCTCAGCTACAAAACTGAAATTTGGAACAGATTTTTTCTTGGAACCTACGGTTGATGAGAAAAATCCCAAATCCGGAAAATTCAATATGGTGGATCCAATATGGTGAGCATAATAAAAGTCATATTTTCACGCTTTGGCCTCTTCCAAAATACGTAGAAATTTGAAATTTTTATAGAAGTTAGTCCATACCATAGGAACAGCCGTAAATTCAAAAATTTACAATGTCATACATATGGGTTGAACTGTAGGAGACGAAATGAGACTATTGATAAAAAAAGGTGCCCGACCTAGTTTCGCACTTCCCGATTACCTACAAAGCTGAAATTCGGAACGGACATTCCCTATGACCTAAGGTTGATGGGAAAAATCCCAAATCCGGAAAATTAACTATTAAAATCAAACCCGGAGAAAGTCATGGGGCAAGTTTCGTTTGAAATCATATGAATTTGTTAGATAGACGACATTTTTGGCCAAGCTATCGGAAGCAATTTAAATTTACACACATACAGTAGGTACGCCTGACGAAGAGAGGCTTATATACTAGTGTATAAATAAAGCGCACCTATTAGAATTTGTAGGATATACAGAGTGTCCTGTAATAAGACCGACAAACGTCTGTGGGTTATAGAAGACGTTGAAAAATAAAACGTTTATATACATATATATAATCCATTCACAATGTTTCCTCCTGACAGTAGGCTGTTAAATGTTTTTATTGGGTTGCGTGCATATTTTGTGATGAAAGTGAAACTGTGACATAAAAAATCTATTGTTTTTTACAGCTGCTTTATTGGCAACGTAATGTCAAAATGCCGAAAATTTGACGAAAGGTGACAAAAATTTAACGAGCAACAGTGCTAGCTTTCAAAAATCATAACCACAAATTAAAAACAACGTAACTCAATTGCCTTATATCTAGTTCTGTGACATGCGTACCAACAAAAATGTCACCCTAACACATTGTGAATGAATTATGCAAACTTATATTTTTAAATATCCCCTCGCCGAGTTACAGCCTTCTAAACAGGGAGGTTAAAACTAGGTTTCTGTCATTTATCAAAACTGAAAATTGGAAAAGGCGAATAAAGTCAAAATTGGCAGATATGTTTTATGATTTTTTATTTTAATATTTACGTATGACTCTGAGCTCTAAGGGGTTGAAATCAAATTAAAACTTTTTAACGAACGTGAAGTTGGTTATAAAAAAAATATTTGATAAAAATCTTGATTTACCTAATAGCGTTTTTGGTTCTTTTAGTTTTTTGCACAGCTAATATTTTTTGTACAAAAAAATAGATTATGGTGCAAAACATTTTACTGAATAACTGTACCGTGCATCATAGAGTATTTTATTTAGTTACACAAAAAATTGGTTTGACGAGAAATCTAAAAGAACTAAAAAAATCTTTTAACTAAATCAAATACTATGTTGGTACATATTTTTGTATAATAAATTTCTTGTTCATTAAAAAGTTCTAATATAACCGTCCTCGTGGGCAGGACATAACTTGGAGAGGACGGATTTAAAAGAAAAACTTTATACGCAAAATTTTTATATTTTAACTAGTGATGGGCTTATTCGAATGAAAAATAACCGGTTATCTGGTTATTGAAATAACCTATGTAACTCGGTTTTCGTTCCAAGTATTTGAATGAAATATAACCTCATGCTGATACGTACTACTCTTTGAATATAAAACCTCTATTCAAAGGTACTACGTGCCGTATCTCAGCGACCTACGCAGTGCTAAAAATTCTGTAAATATAAATACGTCATAACTCATAAAAAAAGCAGGTTGTATTGAAAACACCATTTGGTTATCGCGTAACTACCTCCTATCATAAAAAATATCAAATTCTGGGGACCTGAAATGAACGCCTAAAAACTGCAAACGCATCAAGCTATAAAACAATTTTTTATTTGCTTACATCTCCAAAGGGCTTTTAACCCGCCCGATCGATAAAGATAAACGTTTTACCACGATTAGCAAGCAATCCCGCATATTTCTTGCTTTCTAGACTTCTTAATAAATACCTCTTAATTTTTAAACACATAATGTACTGTCGGTGCCTTAGAAATCGGGCACTACACACTATTATGATATATTTTGCATGTATTTTTTAAGTGTATAAACTGGGTTTTTACAGTTATTATGGTTTTAATTGTTACTTCAGATTGTTTATTGTTTGTCAATTATGAAATGCCATCTCACATTAATGAAGTAACCGGAGCAAGAGTACTCCAAAGACTAGAAGAACATATTACGTGTCCCGATTTCTAAGACGCCGACCGTACATATTATGTTTTGGTTCCTCTGCTATCTGCAAGTTACGATGTCGATGCAGATGACGGTGAACCGATGTCAATGCAGATGACGGTGAACCGATGTCGATGCAGATGACGGTGAACCGCCAACCGGCAAACCGGCTGACTTAATCGAAACGAATCGAGAGCCAAAATTTATTCAAATGATTATTTAAATAATCATTCGGTTATTAATATCATTCGAATGCAAATAATTCGGTTATGAACATTGTCCGGTTATTCCCATCACTAATTTTAACGTCCTCTATAACCCCCAGAAGTTTATAGGTTTTTCCACCAGCTTATGTACAAAGTAGTTTCTGAACTTCATTATTTTGTTCTTTTACTTATTTAAAAGCATCCAGCTATTCCTTTGAAATATATTTAGAATAGAAACAAACTAAATGATCAGCTTCTATTTACGAAATTTCCTGATATTAACAATTTCTTTCAATTTCAAAAACTAGTCACAAGTCGCCTATGACTATGCTGAGCAAACATGGCAGAAGTTTTGTAAGGTTTATATTTTTTACGTAAATACTGGCGAGATTTAGTACCGTAGCTAATAACCATCGTTAGATAACTGTTTAAAATATATACTTTACTCTAAATCCTATTCTGGGTCAATTCAGTTTGACTCTCGTACTACAAAGGACATATACAAAATATCAAAATAAGCAAAACACTATAAACTCATACAAAACTTTCAGCTTTGTGGTTTTCACACAGATTTAGTAGTTTGAAGAAGGCTGCTGCAGGGAACATACAGTGCTGTAAGCATATGCGGTCCATTGACTCATCTCTAAATGTAGCGGGTAACGATATTTATAAATAACAATTTGTAGCACTTTCATAAATATTTACAGCGGGGATAACCTTTATGCGATTTTAATGTGAACGTTATTGATTATTTTTTCGGGATAATCTGTTTTCAAAACTGCGTTCCCTCGTAAAACTGCTTAATTCAAATATAATATAGGACAATCCTGAATTATGTTGGTTTTGCACTACCATGTCCTTTACTGACTTCTACCGTTTTCGGTCTAGAAATATTTTTAAAAGCGACAAT
>CALNHX010006973.1:0-80654 GCA_940337035.1 Agriotes lineatus
CCTGCCGATCGCTGGACTTCATCAGTAATTAATTGTACGTACATGCCCTTAGCAGCATATGTTTTTAATCGACAAAAGCATTGTGCCGCAAACTTATGTCAGTTCCTACTAATATCTTAGCAACTCAAACTGAGCTTGTCAAATCAATCTTTTGGCTCAATTGTTTATTACCGCTAAAGTGCGACTATACTATATCTCAGATAGCGTCCTTGGCTTTGTGCGTTTATGTCAATTGCGATTGCACAGATGTTCGCCTGAAGTTGCAATTTAAGCTATAACTAGCGAGTTTGAAAATGCTACTTTGTTTGACTTGAAGTTTTTAAAATGTTGTGTTGTCTGCTTTGTCCCGATATATAACTACATGTGTGTGTAAGTTGGGTGACGCGAACTTTAAATTATTTGTTCCTTCATTAAATAAGTAAATATTCTTTTGACTATTACTGTCTGTATTTGTTGTTGTTGGTATTACTACATTTAGATAAAGTGATACAGCGAAGCTTACAAATTAGTGTTGATTTTTTTTGCTAGCTAGGTTTGTTTTATTTGTTGTGAGTAACGACGTGGCGCCCAATTCTTTTATTAATCTACTGTTCAATTTAAAAGCCCGTAGCATTTCTTAGCCTGATCCTTACACCACACCGTATTCAGCCAAGAGTTAAAAGAGCTAGCCGAGGTTTTGTCAATTCCTTCGTTCAAAACGGTACAATAGCATCATTAAAAATCTGGTGTGATACACTCATACAACTTCCTTTTACAGTGATTTTATAATTAGTAAAAAATTTGATTTTTAATTTATAAGCATTTGTCAAACATGTTCAATAATTACAAGTTCCACGAAAACGGGACAAAATAGAGTTTTAGTTCAAGAGACAAATTTTCTCTAGAATTTTAAGCTACATTCAAAAATGTAATAATATACCGGGTGTTCTATTTCGAATAGCAGTTAATTAAAAAAATAGAAATGAAAACAAAAGAAACCCATTTTAGAATTATTCAACTGAAAAATCACCTATCTCACATTAATACACATCAAAAATTTAATAAAAATGTAAAGTTTGAAAAGAATCGTTAGAGCAGTTTTTGAAAAAATCGAAAAAAACTGAAAAATCGCAAGAGTAAACACCTACTTCCGGTAATGCGATTTTCTTCAAAAGCTTGCTGTCTCATCTACATAGTACACACAACTTATATATCAAGTTTCAACGCCATACATCTTTTCGTTTTTGAAATATTCTGTTCACAGGCAGACAGACACACAGGCAGACCAATGAACAAAAACATGTACTTTGGTTTCAGGGGACTCGAAAACGTGAAGATCTGTTCAAAACTCAATTTCGAATATTTGGGGTGAATCCAATACTTCCTTTATCGTAAAAGGAAGTAAAAATTAGTTTCATGTTAACATACAGTATTAATTACGTAAAACTGGATTTTAATACTAAATTTTTAACTAATGATATTTTGGTAAAACTTATTAATATTGAAAATACAGATTTATAATACATAAATATCGATTTCCTCGTATTAAAGTGTTCTTAGTTTGTATTGTGTATGTTCTAATTAAATTCTGCAGTAACCCAACGAGATTAAGAGTTGACTAATCAATTTTGTTACAAGTATATGCTCTTACTTAATTAAAGGGTGAAATGTGTAGCCTTAGATGTGAAGCTTAAAGTTGTTAAAGCAAAATATAACGTCATTTTAAGACAATTAAAATCATTGCACTGTATTTGCAAGTCATACATTGTACGTTATGCGGACTTCTTAACCCGAATTACACGGTTTTATTAAAAGCAGGGAGAATGGGTATCTGCGGGAACCACAGTTAAATTATCTTACTATATTGTTGAAGCTCTAGATAAAAGGCCTAGAGTGCGATCAAAATTCCACCGTTCTCGAGATATATTTAAATGTATATTCGTGATATATCAGTTTCAAACTAGAAATGTTTTGGTATTTCAACTGAATAATGGAAAGTAATGTTTATTGTTGTATAATAATAACAGTTAACTTCTAATGTGTGGGCCATTCAGTTATGGACGAATACAATAGCCATGAATTTTAACAAAACGTTTTGTAACACTACAAATACTAAAAAAACGCTCAGAAAATGTACTGATTTTTATCTGAGTTAAGCAGTTTTTTACTGTTACCTTTCGTTAGCAATATTACACCTGAAAGAGGGTAGAATACGACTTGGGTAGCGTGATAACGGATTTTTGGTGGAACAGGGTTTAAATCCTCGTATCTTGAACAAACTATGCAAATTTAAATGCTTGAACATTTTTTGGTATCATTCTCATTTTAAGATATAAAATCTTGTTTGAGAAGTTTGTGTGTTTAATGTTTGTACAATTTAGTTTTCCTGTCACCACGGTAGCCAGAAACTCCCGGAAGGATAAGTTAAATCATGTCAAATATCTTGCATCTATTAAAAGCTGTGGCTTACGTTTAATGTATTACATTGTTTTACATTTATCATGATAGTATTTGTACAGCGGGTCTTAAACAGTAAGTTTTAATACTCATGTTGCTTCTAATAATTTTTTAGGCCTTTTTCCTCTACTGTTTGTGCCATATTCCGTTAACTATTAACGTTTACTCTTTAACAACCTGTATAATAATTGTAGTTGGGAGGGTTTTATATCTAACTTAGTTAATGCAGTATAAGGCGAGTGGACGCCTCCAACTGATCACCAACTTGGCACTGTTTCAATGTAGCACTAGAATAATTGAGTATCGGAAATCTTACGCAGACAAATTGGAGCCAACGAAAATATGACTACGATAAAAGTGCCCGAAACATGTTAGGATTTTATAGAAATGGAATGTCTGTTACGTACTTAAGTACTTATTGTTGGATTGTTAAAGCGAAGCAGTTTCATGTGTTTTACTCAATACTATTTATTTATATTTTTTATATTTAATGTTCTTTCTTCTGTTTTGTATCTATTATTCGATGTTATAATAAAGCTATTAAAGCACCCAGAGTGCGTTTATAGCATCTTGGAGTTACAGTTGATTTATCTACAAAGCGACTGTGCTTTGAGTGTTTTATCAAAGTTGGTAGCTTCGAAATAGAATAGTGTCAAACATCAAATGCAAAACTAAGCCAAACAAATAATCGAAAACGATACAACAATAACTTTTAAGTTATATTTAAATTACAATTTAAAAATACAACTATTATAAACATCAATAGTTACGTTAGATGTATCTTCAATATTTATAATAACACGAGGTAAGTCATGAGTTGACACAATATTTTGATGAAAACTACTTTATTTACTAGCAACATGATATTGTTTATTTTCGCCATATACAAAATATGAAAAGCTACTCATAGCTACCCAAGGGATTTTTCAAATTATTTCTCCCTCAATCTCATGGTAACCAAGCAACAGCAAACGTCTTAGCAACCATACATTCAGGCAATCCCTGATGTTATACAGCTTCTTATTTTATATATGTCATATGGAACTTATGACATTTAGAAATTTCATACTATTCTTACTAATATAAATAAAATATTGTTTGCACCACGGGAGATTATCATGTTCTTTATCTTCGGTTGACCAGAAGCCCTCGGTCTGTAACCATTTTAACCTCAGGGAAAAACATATTCATATCTCCCTTAATGCATAAATATCAATTTTTCTACAACTGTACGATTTATTTGATATTACGTAATTAAAATGTCCTTGGATACGGTTGGAAAGGACTCAATGACCAGAAACAGTGCGTTTTACTTTCGCAAAAAGCACATGTGCTTTCAGTTTTCACAACTGTCAAAGTGACAATTAAAAGATGAACAAGATTAACAATTTTGGTATTTATTTCCTATATATTTATATTCATTAGAAAATTACTGCAATAATTAACATTAATGGGACCTTATTTGAAACATTTTTACCGTACGAAGACGTCACATTAACATCGCCCTCAGTATCAACATTCTTAATAGCGCAACTACCTAAAACTATTCCGGAAATGCACGTGTGCTTATGTTGATTACCTAGAATTTTGTTAGCAGTATCAATTTTATGCTGCACTGAATCTTCAATGTAGTTGTCTGCTACTGTACTGATCGCCAACCACCATGGCCTTTGAGATTTATCAGATCTGCTCCAGTATCCGTCAGCAATGTGGCCGAAGGTCTTCTGAAGCAGTGGCCAGTTTCGGATTTGGCAATTATACAAATTCAGCAATGGTGTTGATTCTAACCGGCTGAACGAAGCACTTCCCACACCTGTACGTCAAAGAGAAGCGACGATGGGCTACACCTTGAGGCTGAAGACCGACGTATTTGCGATAAAGGTCCAGAAAATTTATAGGATTTAAAGATGCAGACGTAACTGTAAATTGTCTAGATATTTTTGTGTTGGTATCAGGTATATTTACAATTATAAATGTGCTTTGGTCTTCGATATGGTCAAGAAGATCAGATAAGAGGTCAATTCCACTCTGCGACAGCTTCCCGCAATTTCAAGGATTGCAGCCACCTGCAGTCAATAAAAACAAAATAAAGCAATTGCTAGCGAATATTTGAAATGTCATTAGTTACCTTCATCATCAGAAATTCACCATCGTCGGTTTCAATCAAAAACTTGTAAAATTCATCTCTACTTAACGTTTTTTATTTTTTGCTTCTGAAACCATCATTTTGCCACTTCGTAAAAGCAATTCATTTTGAATATTGTTGTATGTTGATATTTTTGTTCACAGTGAGTGTCGATTTTAGCATCGAGTAGTGACCCCACAAGCTTAAAGCTTTATAGTTTTTGGATTTTTCTACAAAATACGCTAGAAGTACTTGCTCAGAAAGCCTTTTCACATTCTTTCTCTTGCACCAGGATATAAAATTCGTATACTATACGTACCATGTCATATCTTGTCTTTGATTTTGCGTGTAATAATATACTTACGCCTTCACTGGCGGCTTCATAAATTTCTGGAGGTATACAATAACCATCGCTATCAGAATCAATGATTTTTAATTAATTTTTCTTGCATGAAATTCCATTCAACGTAATACAAGCCGTTGAAAAATGACACTCAATACAATAAAGCCAATAACAAACCCTAACAACGCCTTAAAGCTGCGACTTGATGCAGTAAGGTCCTAATTATTCTAAACACCGATCACCGATCTATAAATTTCTTCAATTTTCACAGTTGCGGGAAAAACGTTGTTTATAACATATTCCGAAAAAGGTTACGTGAACTCGTACAGATTACCGTTAAACTCTGCTCTTATACGTAATGATGCTTTTTTGGCAAGTTTTATTAAAAGGCCCCCGAAACGACTTTTTAAAAAACGTTTATTTTTACTTTACAATGAAATATAACATTGGAAGCACACAGATTAGCTGCCAGACAATTTCTTACATCTAGCTACGAACTAACTGGAACTTATCTTAGAGGTGCAGGCTACTTGTATATATACTATGTCTAATCAGCTAATATAAGCGTTATCTCTAAAAGGGAGCGTGAGACAGGAAGCCACGTGCGTTCAAGGTTGCAGACTTGCAGTTCACAGAAAGAAGCTATTATTGTTCAAGGTTGCAAGCTTGCAGTTTTACACAGGGGGCCCTTGTCTAGCTGTAATATAACTCGTCCGCCGATAAAATGTTCAATGGGTGGTATTCAAATATGCCTCCATTGAACTTACAAAGAGAAAAGAAAATTAAACTTATGCTTTTACGTTAACTGGTTCAAAATCTTTATTTAAAAATCTAATAAGTTTAATCTTCATTGTGTTTCTATTATAATACAAATACAATATAAAAATTATTAACATAAGAATAGTACACAGAGTAAATATAATTGCAGACACATTATCAGATTTAATATAATTAACAGGTTTTAACAAATTTTCATATTTATTAAGCTTAATTCGGTCCTCAACCAATTTCTGGGTGTCAACTGGTATCAAGTCAATCTTTGAAACATTTATGTGGTTTGATTCAGGAATTATTAAGCGGTCAATGTTTGAAATTTTTAAATTAACAATTTCATTTGAGGTTCTTTTTGCGGTGAATAACATGTGTTTTTGATTTATTGAAACAAGACAGTCTGAACTGAGGTGTAAGAGGTTAGTGCCAGATATTCCTTTTCTAAAATTCTGATTTTTACATTTGACGTCCAATATTGCTTCAGATGGGGAAGATATTAACCATGTCGCAGGATTTATTTGTGATATTTTGATCTCTGTTAAATTGAATAAATAAGGGATACATGTTTTATTTTTATTAAATGACAGTTGTGTTTCGCACAATTTGTCGTTGGGGATTTCAAAGTAGTTATTTTGATTACAAAAGTAGGTGTCTAAAGTTATAAGTTTACAATGACTTATTTCAACGGGAATGCTGTTTTTAACGTTGAATAATAAAGTACTATATGTAGGTATAATCATACGAAATTGATAATTTTGGATAAAAATCGGAAATGGTATTAATTGTATCATTTGATAATCGTTAGTTTTGGAAGTAAGAGGTAATTCGAATATAAATGTAATTCTATTTTTAACTTGGTAAACTTTTGTAATGATAATTGACTCGTATAAATGTAAATACTGTAACTCTGCAGGATATGAAATAGTTAAAGCTTTTTCTGATATGCTATTGAGATACGTCGAAATTTCATTTATATTTTCAATTAAATCGTCATTTTCAATTAATGACATATGCATCTGTTGATTTTGGGCAAAAGTTAATGCATTTTCTAGTTTTCAAGTGTTAATAAGTAGTTGTAAAAATTGAATTGCTTCTAGCAAGACTGTTTTTAAGGAGTATGTAGCGAGATTTTTGCCTAATTCCTCATTTTGTAAAATTATTTTATTTATATTTCTGTCTAATAATTCTTGACTCTTTGCTATATCATTGATTACTGAGATGGTATAATTTAAAATTTTAGTTTGCTCTAATATAATGTCATTTTGAATTTTATTGCTTTCTTGTAATTTAGTAATCATAGATTCGTATCTGACTCCATCGTTGGCGTCGAGGTTTCCAGTTAAAAATTTGAAGGCGGATCCAAGTCCGTCGAAAAGTCCTCTCTTATTAATTTTGCGTTTAACATCAGGAAATAATTGACTTAAGAGTTTATCTGCTTTTTCAAGATATTGTTTTAATATTATGAGTAAATTGTTATGATTGGTAATAACATCGTCAATCCTTTTAAATTTTGTATATTCAATAACGTAACTTTTATTTTCAAGTAACGGTATTATTTTCATTAAATTAGTTCTAAGTGTGTCATAACCAACAAATATAGGAGTATAGTCTACATTTCTAATAAGCGTCCATTCGCTTTGTTTAAGCACTACGTTTCCTAAGTTTAAGGGATATAATCCGGGATTATCTTTTAAATTCTTAATAATAATATCGCTCTGTATAACTGGTGATTGAGTCAGCAGGGTACAGGCGATGAAGAGGGTAGTAATCCTGAAAAAAGGGAGAGCAATAATTCCTTTTAGTCAGGGTGTTTTATATTTAAATTTTTGTTTTAAATTAGATTTAATTTTGAATTTCAACTTTACTTCTGAAATTTGTTTTAACAAATATTTTTTCAGTTAATTGGAATGGTTGATTCTTCCGAATTGGTTTTAATTTTAAATTTAATCTTTACTTCTGAGATTTGTTTTAATAAATACTTTTTCGTTTAATTGAAATGTTTGATTTTTCTGAATTTGAATTTAATTTTAAATTGTTGTAAATGTTTTTCTTTGTTTTAATTTAGCAATATCAATTATAAAGGTATGTTGCTGTGAACATTTAGTTTTAACGCGAGAAATATTGTGATTATTAAAATTGTAAATGCCATATTATGCTGGTCTTGTTTGTTTGTTAAGTGTAATTTTTATTTGAGTTTTTTCTGATTTAAATAATTTTATCTCAAGTTTTTTTCTTAAGATGTTATTTTTAAAATACTTTTGATACTTGAAGTTACTGATTTATTTATTAGAATTTATTTGCAATACTTAAAGTTTTTCAAAAATTCAGGGGTGTGTACAATCTGATTTCTTTCTTTAAACACACGGTTAAAAATTTAGTTATTTTTGCAAAATTTTTGATAAATGTTCTTTAATAGACTATTTGGTTAAAAATGATTTTATTTCGATTTTTAAGTGCTGGGAAATTTTGATTATTGAATTTTTAGATGAATCTGATTTCATTCCTTCTAAAATAGCTATATAATCTAAATATTTTACAAATTTATGTTTGAATTACTAAATCTTATGGTCGACTTTTATTGTCAGTTTCGTAACGGATAAAGGTATTTCGGGAGAGTAAAATACATCTCTGTATTGAAAACATAAATTAGTCAAAAGAGTTTATTCATCTTCGTTTAAATGGTCTAATCTCAAAAAAAATTTTTATTTTTAATTGTTATTTAAATTAATTATCTAAAATATTTTTAATGTTTGGAGTTTTTATATTAAAGTTGTTAAATCTGATAGACTGATTTTTTGTTGAGTTCATAATTTTTATTTTTATAAGATTAAGGATTATAAATATTAATTTCTTGTATTTCATTTAAAGTATTAATTACGCTTGTTTTAAATTGATTATTGTATGGTTTCAATTGCTGAAGGCATGACTAATTTTTCATTAAATTTTAATTTTGGAGTTATTTTAGTTCCATTTTTTTATGATGATAAATTTTACGAAAAGTTCTGTACACAGGGTTAACTTTAGGTTTTGTTGAGAAAAATAAAAATCTTAATTTTTAGGTTTGGAAAAATTACATTAGTTTCACTTTTTTTTGTTTAGTTTTTACGGGTTGTAATAAAATGGTATCGTAGCTCTTTCTGTCTGAATATGCATCCATTTATAATCTATTCGTGCGGATAATTTTGAAAATAAATCGGATCCAATAAGTCCTATATAGTCTTGGTTAAAATTATATAAATAACATGTATGTGTTCCGTTTTCATAAAAAAGACTGGGGATTGGTAAATCTGCAATTAAGTTATGTTGAGAAATTCCATGAGATGTAACTATCTCAAATTCTGTTTCATAAATATAATTTGGAAAATGTTGTTGTACAAATTCTGGAGAAATTATTGTTTGTGAGCTACCTGTATCAATTAATAATTTATCGCCGGTGGCGGGAATTATAATATACGGAAGATCTGATTTTGAATTTATATTAATAGTTAAAATATGCTTTTCCGAGGCTCTTAATGAAAATTTACGGTATCGCTTGGATCTGGAAATTCATAATAATCTGATGTAATGTCCAAGTCTTGGGGTTCATTTTGAAAATATAGGTCTGATTGTTTGTATTCTGGATTTTCTTGAGAATTTTCGAAAAATTTTCAGTGAAGTTTTTATTTTCTTCAGGGGAATTTTCGAATAAATTTTCTGTTAGATTTTCATGATCAACAGGGGAATTTTCTTGTTGAACATTACTGTGATAAAATAGTTGATTAAAATTTCTATTAACGTTTTGAGAATTTGCTCGATATTTATTAGGGAAATTTGATTGTTGAGTAGCTGGTCTTTTTATAGTGCTAAAGTCCATAGGTTCTGGTTTATTTGTTGGTGAAAAATTTGGTTTTTGTGCAAATGCATTAAAGCTTGAATTTTGAGTTATTCTATAATTATTAGGATTGTTAAAATTCGTTGGATTTTTAAAATAGTTGGGATTTTGATTAAAATTACTTTTAGGATTTTGATTAAAATTACTTCGATTTTGTTGGAATGGTCTTTGCATGAAATTTGGGTTATTAAATTTAGGTTGATGTGAATTTCGTGTTTGAATATTGGAAGTTAAATTTGATTTATTTAATTTTTGACTTTGAAAATTATTTTGACTTTGAGAATATCTGATATCAATTTCTTCTTTTACTATGCTTAAGGCTTGTTCTAGTGAAGTTGGGTTTCTACTTCTTACGAAGCTTCCTAAATTTTCATTTAGTCCACTTGTAAAAGTGCGAAGTGCTAAATCTTTGTTAGCCTTTAATTTATAAGTGATAATGTCTTTTGATTCTTGACTCAGAGAAACTTTTGAATTATAAATAGCCAAATGGGTTCTAACTTTATTGAAAAATTCTATGG
This sequence comes from Agriotes lineatus, assembly GCA_940337035.1. Lineage (NCBI taxonomy): Eukaryota > Metazoa > Arthropoda > Insecta > Coleoptera > Elateridae > Agriotes > Agriotes lineatus. Next base: position 10,065 of record CALNHX010006973.1, read on the forward strand.
GAGAGTCTTTATTCTGTTTTAATTTGGTTAAATCAATTAAAAGATTCAATTCTGACCTTTGGTCGCCAAATTTTTACAATTAAGACATTTTTTAAGTCTTTCCAAGTATCATACTGGTAACCTGTAATTACTTCTAACGCTTGACCTTTTAATTTATTCCTTATCGAATTTAAAATTATTTGGTTGATATAATCGTTTGAATTTTCTGTGCAAAATTTAGTTGCAATGATTTCTGCGGATCTGATAAATTCCGAAAGAGTGGCTTGATTACCATCATATGTGGGAATCTCATTTAGTAAAGCTACATTAAAATGTGGGGGAAACAATGATGCGTTTTGGTCAACCATATTTGGGTTGCTAGTGTTGTTACAATTATTTAAAAATAAAATTCTAGGGATAGAACTTCTTGGTGAGCGTGATCGATCTCGTGACATAAATTTTTTTTACAATTGTTTCAAAATATAATTTTTTATCTAATACTTCAAGATAATGGTGATCTAAACATAAAAATTTTATAGTTGTTAAAAAAAATAAATTTCTAGGTGTTTTTACTTAAGGATTCCCGTTCTCCTTTAACATAAGAATTTTTGTAGACAAGAATTAATTTTACTTTATTTGTTTCACTTGATTTTTAATTTTGTTTTATGTTAGTAAACAGTTTAATGACTAGGGGATGCCTACGCGCAAGAACGCAAGCACAAATGCAAATTAAGCACACCTAGTATGTGCAGCAATTGGTCTGGCTTACTACGTTCTGCCTGAACTTATAAATAAATATTTAAAACTATGTTAGTATAATTTTTAAAACTTTATATTAGTTAACTTTGTTGTTTAGGCGAACGCTTTAATAATTATCACTTTTATTACTTATATTACGTTACTTTGTTTGCTTTAAAATTAATTATTTTGCTTTTTCTTTAAAACTTGAAAATTATTACTTAGGCGAACGCTTTAATAGTCGTTACTTTGTTGCCTTTAAAATATACCTTTGCTTTTTCTCTAAAGCTTGAAAATTATTCTTTGAATTATAAAAATATGCACTTACATTGTGCGTTAAAATTGACGAACGGCGTGCGATCTGCTACGTCCTGTTGTCTTCAAAAAGGATGCGTCGATCCTGTTGATGTCGGCTGGCCTGCAAACAGCTAGGTCCTGAAGTCCGACTTTGGATGGTCTGCTTAACGCTAGAGCGTCATCCAAAAGTTGTCCTGGGGTCGTCGTTGTTGACGTTGCCAAACCAGAGACTGATCCCAATGATCAAGTGGTCCCAATGACCAGATGGTTCCAATAACCACGGAGGAGCAGGAGCTGGGTCGACGGGCGCTTCTCACGATCGGGCGATGTTTGTCCCTGTTGGAGATGTCCGAAGATCCGCTGGGTGGTAGGTGTCGATTTGCGGCAAAGAGCTGAACCTCAAGGAAAGTTGCTGGTCGACTCGATGTTTGTAGTTTTCCAGGTTTTCCTCCACAAATCCTACCGACTGCGCCAGTTTTATTAAAAGGCCGCCGAAACGACTTTTTAAAAAACGTTTATTTTTATTTTACAATGAAATATAACATTGGAATCACACAGATTAGCTGCCAGACAATTTCTTACATCTAGCTACGAACTAACTGGAACTTATCTTAGAGGTGCAGGCTACTTGTATATATACTATGTCTAATCAGCTAAGATAAGCGTTATCTCTAAAAGGGAGCGTGAGACAGGAAGCCACGTGCGTTCAAGGTTGCAGACTTGCAGTTCACAGAAAGAAGCTATTATTGTTCAAGGTTGCAAGCTTGCAGTTTTACACAGGGGGCCATTGTCTAGCTGTAATATAACTGGCACTTGTTATAAAATAGCTATTTGTGCAACAAGTGCTAAAAGTAGCCGTTTATGTACGAGCATGAAAATTATGAAACGAAGCCGAGTGCAATAATAGTTTTAGCACGAGTTTGCACACATTTTTCTACGGCCTTAAGTTTACCGTTATTAATCCATAAATGTCGCTTTAACAAAGGTTTGCATTTATGACAGTTATAATTTATGTCATAATAAAGAGATGGTCTTGACGCACAGGTGAATGTTTCTGGAGGCAGTAGCTGTTAAAATCAGTTATCAAAGGTAATTATACACTTTACCTCTAACGCAAGAAGTAACTAGAATAACTTTACAACCTTACTTCTAGTTCGAAATTGTAAATTCCACACCAGCTGTTTATTTTTAGCACATGGGCTAGAAGTAAACAGCTGATTTCACTTTTAACACGCTAAATTATAAAACGTCACTTTTAGTGAAAAAGAAAAACTAGCGCTAAAAGGCCTACTTTTAGTAGTGGTCGTAGAAAAATAACTATTCACCTAATTGTAGTGCTTGCATTTGTGTCACAATCAAATTGCAACTGTGAAACACTATAGCATCCAGGCAAATTTAAATTAGTTTGCTGAGACCCAAGCAGCCCATACTTAAATTTTTGTCGTTAAGAAAGCTTTAAGACAACCTTCAGTGATAGGAGAAGACTTTCATCCATCATGACGTTTTGTGGCCAACAAGGCATCACCATTCTTGGTATATTGTTTTTTATTTTAGTTGTATATTGTGTTTTATTTTAGGTACAGACACAACGATGGAATCGGATTTATGTTCGCTATCGTTAGAGACCTATTGGTAAATTCCTCATGCCTACAGGCTCCATTGACGCCCATTATCAACACAACCTAAAATGAATATTACTACATATGAAGCTGCAAGTTTACATAAAAATTCGACTGCCTTTCATTGCCAGATATATTTTATCATCTGCTTCTACCATAAAGTTATTAATGCCTCCTTTTTATAAAATTTTATGCTTTCTTGATACATCACCTTTAGATAACCGTTTCAATAATGCCGGCAATTTATTATACTTCGATATGTCTACATCCTTATATGTATTTATATACTTAAACAAGATAACAGAGTGGAATAGGTTGCTCACAAAGTAGATGTTTTATACTTCTTACGTTGTAATTGAAAAAGTTTTCTAATATACATTGTATTTTATTTTTGTTGCACTGTTCTTCAAATTATTAAAGTGACTTCCACAAGAGAGACGGTATTTAGTAGGAAGTAAATTGATCAAAGTATTTTCAGCAATTTGTCTTATTTAAAACAGGATACGGAAAAGATCTAAGTCTACGCTCAATGTAATCAAAATGTGAGAAAGTTGACAACAACTTCAAACTTCAAATTGCATTTTGAAGTGTCACATTAGTGCCACAAACTACCACAAGATTCTCTAAATTTTAAAATTGCGACATACACTCACCGGCACGAAAAACGGAGCACTTGCATTTTTTAATTAGATTTAAAATTGTATCCCTTTGTGATGTTTTATTATTACATTTATTATTATACATTTATTATACATTTAACATTATAACATGTATAATAAATGTATAATAATATATGTAATAATAAAACATCACAAAGGGATATAATTTTAAATCTAATCAAAAAATGCAAGTGCTCCGTTTTTCGTGCCGGTGAGTGTATTTTGAAAAGGGCATAAAGACGCAAAATATAAAAAATAGTATAAAAACTCGCACTTGTTCTTTAAACTTGGAGTCGTACCGTAAAACCTGTCTTTCAAACGTGGCGGCTCGATATAAAGAGCCAAAGAGTGAGGGCTCTACCATAAAATCAGTTCAGAATTCTTTTATTCTGAAAGGATTTTTTTTTGTACTTATTTTGCATCAAACAAAGCAGAAGTAATATTCATTTTTTGAATTTTAGGTAACTGTTGTCTTTCAGGTGCATGGGAGCCAGATAGAATCAGCACAACGCTTTTTCAACAATTGATAGGCGCAGCCGGGTTCAGCGGAAGGCGGTAGGTTTCAACGGGTGCCACGTGCACGTAAGCTCAATTTTCAAGCAGGCTTAGTCTTACCTGATCCATACAATAACGGACGTTTGTCGAATTTCTGGTTATAAAAAAATACTAGTAAATACAAATTTCGCACATAGAGTGCCCGATCAAGAGACTCGCGAATAATATTCGGAAACTGCAGTCTTAAGACAGGGTTATTTAAATAGGTATGCAATGATTTATTCAATTATACTCATAATTTACTGATACATTTTTGAACGTCTTGAAAGGATAGGTATAATACTTACGTCAATCACGCATGCATTTATGTATTTCAAACAGTGGAGATCAATAACGATTTTTTTCCGAATTATACACTTACACTAAAAATGAAAGAGAAATATTCGATTCAGTTCATCATAGTTTATTAGCCTGTAAAGTTTGGTAATTTTTTCACTATGCTAACTTTTCTCAGCCCATATCCGAAATCTCGGAAAATCGGAAACTGTTTCTCTCTGTGAGGGGATGGAAAATGCATTTTACGTTCGCTCGTTGGCTCTACCATGAAAGTTCGAATGCGTTCCAATAATCTAACCAATATTTTATACGGCTTTTGCTTTGTATAGTTTTTTTATTTGATATTTCTTTCTGTAGTATTACGAAAATAAGAGATGGTAGAAGAAATGTGGTTTATGATAACCTTAGCGGTCATAAAGTATATTCATCCACAATCTACACAACTTCAAAATTTTATTTTACTCTCTATAGTTGCCTTCAAACAACTAAAGGCATAATCAGACAGAGTCTGTTCGCGGAAAAAAGAGATAATGTGCTGTTTAGCAATTACACATTATGCGAAAAACTGTAGCAGTCCAGAATTTAGCTACTAAAAGGAACACATTTAAATAATCACAAAAACCTGATAGTTAGGCAACTTAAAGCGCTTAAGAGAAATACAGGTTGCATACTCTTCAAATAGACCTTTTTGAATTTGGTAAGGTGGCTATTGGAAATATTTTTGAGATTGATAATAAAATAGAAAGAACCCGTTTCGAATAAAAAACAGATTGAGGCTTCATGGCGTCAGCATAAAAAGTCAAGCTAAGAACAGAATCCTAGCTTAAAAGGATAAACTTTGCAATTGTAAGTTTTTAATTAGTATAATTCTACAATATATTAAGAAATAATGATATTTTATGCAAATAGGATTGATTCATTGGGCAGTTTCTCACTAGAAAAGCGGTTATTAGTTAACTGGTAGGTAAGAAATAGGGTAACTCATACAAATCTTAATTGAGGGTATCTTTGGTTTAGCTTTTTGGCCTCCCCTCTAATCCTTGCTCTTTAAAAGCAACGATCCATCATGGTAGGGTGAAACAGAATCCTCCAGGGTCGTAGCAAAACCTTATCGAAGGGCATAGCCGAGAAAGGAAGACCATATTAGAATCGTGTTAGTTATTAATAAAGAAACCTCACTTCATTGGTTTGACGATGGGGGTCGTTCCAGTTACATAAAGTTTAACTCGATGGGAAAGGCAACGATTGGGACCGTGGATTATTTGTTTTGTATATATGTTAGTCCTAAAAACTTTAGAAATATATAAATGCTGTTCAATTAATTCATATCATAAAATATGTCAAGTTACTATCAAATAAGGGCATAGGCCATATTATAAACAGTCAAAGACTTCATAATAACGTAATAAGACAATTAATTACCTTATTAATAGCCCGGTGAAACAAATTAGGTTACAATTTTATAAACGTCAGTTTATAGGGGTTTAATGTTATAAAGCAGACACATATTAAATAATGGGCATTGCTTATACTTTGGAAATGTGAATTGAGTTAAACGTGAAACCCATTAACAACATTAATTAAAACTATAAATAGGTTAAGAGAGTATAGATGGCTCTTTAGATTTATCTTACCTGAAAGTGGTTGAATGTTAGTAAAATATAGGAAACCTTCTACAAAACAATAAGTTGATTAATCGATGAAATCAAAATAATAGTAAATTTAATTCAATATTTTTATATAAAGTGAAATGTAGAAATTGCCATATTAATTAACCATTCATCATGTTAAACTCCCATTTGACAGAAATGTGAACCTTGAATTATAAGATCGAATGTGAATATCTATATCAAAGATAAAATTCACAATTTAAAATAAAATTGTTGGCGCTCAATACTTCTTGTTTAATGAACTAAGACCTTTATGTGAAAGTGAAGTAAACTAAAATCTCACACTTATAATACTCATATCACAGCCGAGGATTGAGCTAGTCGGAGATGTGTGAGCCTTCTAGGGTAGGTTACAATATTTGGCACAAAGCGAATTAGAGGAATTGAAAGGCGCAGTGTAAGAAATGAAAATTACATTTTTACCTATGAAATATTATCTAAACTGTTATGACAAAGAAAACTGTTGTGGTGCATTCTCTATAGAAATCAGCTTCTAATTTTCGGATTGCACTTTACATAATTATAGTTTTGGACGAAAAAGAAATTGAAGGTAGCACTTTTTTTTGTATTGGTTTTCTTTATTTCCTTAAAAATGTAGAAACAAAACTGTTGGCACCGAAGCATGTGTAACACAGTAAGAAAATACGAAACTATGTAAGGAAACTACTTGAACAATGTATTGAGAATTATGCTTAAAGATTGGAACATTATAAATAACAGACTATTAATCATTTTACGAACTAATACAACTATTCATAGAAAGCGTCGGCCTCTTTAAACTTGTGAATCTCTTTAGGAGAGACAGTTATTTGGATTATATTTCCGTTGCTTGGCAAATTTTGACAAGGAATTCAGTTTGCAATTATACAAGGTGCTTTGTAAGGTGCATTACGAGATCAAATTTGTTTTGATTAATTATTATTTGGAAGTATTCATCATCATAAGCAAGGATGGGTCGGCTCTGACCAACTTTGTAAAGTTTTATTCGTTCCAGAAAGCCAGAATAGGTTGCACTGGGTTTAGGTTGATTATTATGTTGGGTTTTCGGTAAGCGAGTGGCGTCCGCCGCCGCAGCCGAGGCTACAGCGTAATGGGGAGTGTTTGGGCGAAAGTTCCGATTTCGCTTAGTTAAGCTTAGTCTAAGTGACGCCCGCACCCCCTGAAATTCAGGGGGTAACAGTAGAGGTTGCGCACAAAAAAGGTCATATCACTTGTCGAACTTTTGAAATTTCTGGCACAGTTTCTATTAAATCACGCTCTAACCACAATTCTTCACCTTTATTGTGCGGTCGCCGTTTTTGTGATATCCGTTTGCTATTAGAGAATTTTGCAAAAATGCTACATTAAATGGGTTTTTCTTCTAGCAAAGTTTTACTACATTAGCTAACATAAACTTCGGCATTATCAGCTTTATTATATTAGAGTCTCTATTTTTCAACCACAGCATAGACTGGATCCACTGCCATCATACTGTAACCAGGTAGTGGGTACCAAACTTCTAAATCAATAATACTATTGGCACATGCTGATCCAAAAATACAAACAAAAAATCTATTTTTATTTTGCCCGAAGCAAGTTGTCGCAAAAAAGTTGTACGGCACGTTGTTCTGGCTTTTGGTTTTGTGTGACAGAATTCGGTATGCAACTTATTACCTCACTTGGTCCCTTATGACGAAGTATTTGGCCTGAATTGCTGAATATCTCTAGAATCTGTAGCAGCTCTTTGTATGTTTGAATCTACCGAAATAGTCGAGAGCGTTTTAGTCCATCTACTGATAAAAACGCAGATTGACACAGAGCTACTATTTCTCCATAAATGTTTACTCGAAACTTTGACTACTGCTTCATGGATTTTCAGGCTTTCTTGATTTCTGACCTTCATTTTTCGTAGGGCGTACACAACCTTTATGGTGTAAATGTTGTCATGTAGAGTAGGATAATAATCTCCCATTGGCCGTAAAAATGTTTGTTCTCTCACGCTTAACTTTCATAAGCACTTAGAGCGACAGTTCGTTGTTGGATCTCTTTGGTGCTTTTGAAAAATGTAACACAATACGGAGACGCTCTCGCTTGCAGGATTTTTCGTAAATCAGCTAGGTATCATTTTTGAGGTCAGTTGATATCGCGAATGCACTTGTATTATTTAAACATTGACTGCAGAAATACTTATTAGTACATTATACAAAAGTATAATACGAATCATTTATTATTTTATTTTAACATACATATCTAGCAAAAATAACTTAATATTTGTAGATACCTAACGATTGATTAGCATGCGATTATGGCGTTTTGTGAATCAATTTGTTTTTAGTTAGTTTTAATTCCTTGGTTTAAAGACGAAGTTTCGAAAGGCTTAATCGCGTACTGTTCAATGCACTACAAGGAGAACTGGTACTATAGAGAGCAGCTACTTTCTGAGATTAAATTAAAATGTGTTGTAAAAGACCGCATCTAAAATGATGAGGTTTGCACTTGCACTTGCACACCTTGGAGATCTAAATATCGAGGGCTTCATTCTGCTTGCGATTGCAAAACAAAAGGAAAAATATTTTTGGATTTTTTTATTACTGAAACTTGATGAATTTTATACGTATATCGCATTTACAAGCTTATTTTTGAGTATTTCTCAATCATTCTTAAACTAGGAAAATCTTATTCTTTTTAGATCCAGATGATGTCAAGTTAATTTCAAAGCGCAGTATAAATATTAGTATCCGGGTATTTAGAAAACTATTATACATAAATGTATACTCACAGCGTATGAAATATGTATAAAGGAATAGAGAAATCTTTACTGATAGAATTATCTGCATTGATTTAGCATCACGTAACCCAGGACATAAAGAGATGATGTCGGGAATAGTTAGAGAAAACTTGAATATTGGCCAGTTGTTAGACCTCTACAAATTTTCTCAAAACCCTAGTCCTTCCTCCTTGTGGTTCCCTCAGTGTCCCTTGGAACTTCGTATTCGCAGACTCTAGAAAACTGCTTTATATCTCGGTAACCAATGGTCCTAATGATGTAGTTTTTGGAATTATCCTAAAAAAATTGTTTGGGTTTGCTAATGTTTACAGATTCTCTTTAATTGAAATAAATTGAAAGCAAGTGTATTTTAATTTTAAAATTCAAAGTTTTTTATCCTTGTAGTTTGTTTAAAAATGAAAAAAATAAGTTCCAATGCTTTAGTTTTAATTATATACAGTATATACAGTCAAAATCTACAAAAACTACAGTTACTCGCCAAAAGGAGTGTAATTTTCTTCTAGACCCACAGCTGAGTGGTAACATGACAATGTATTGCAGTGCTTACACATTGCAGACCAATTCAAACCCGATGTATGTCTGTGAGCCAAGAGAACATTTATATTCAAGCAGGAATACCTCGGAGAGAATTGATTACCAGTAAGGAAAATTGTATTCTTTCTTATATGGGATGAATAAATACTCAAATTTCAAAACGAAACTCGCTACTTCCACTTGATAACCCAACTAAAGGCCAGCATTAAGGTTACATTTTGTCTTGGCGAAACTTCCTCACATATCAAACGCGTCTCATCAACATCATATATAAATTTACTTGCAAGTAACTGAATGAATATAGAAGATGTAATATGTAAATGCGGAAGTACAAAAGAACAATACGCGTAGTGTTCTCCAGCTGTAAGTCAAGAGTGTGGAAAATATTGTGGATGCAAAAAAGCGGGCTTGAATTGCTTCGTAATGTGTGAGCACTGCAATGAATTGTCATGTAATCACTCACATGCCTTTATAGAAGAAAATTACTCCTTTTGTCGAGTGACTCTGTATATATTGTAGATTTTTACTATATATACTGTAAATATTTAAAACTGTATGATATTGTAACTTACTTGATGGATGAAATAAAACTTTGAATTTTTACGATTCCATTAAAATTAAGAAAAATCTGTGAACATTAGCACAAACGTAAACAAACGTATTATCTAGCACATTCTTTTAAAATAAATCCACAACAATTACACAGTTACGACCATCGGTTACCGAGATATAAAATAGTATTCTAAAGTCTGCGAATGTGAAGTTCGAGGGGGCACTGAGAAGGCAGCACGAGCGGAGGGGCTAAAATTTTTAGGGAACTTTATCTCTTGTAATGGTCTAACAACTGGCCAAAATTTAACTATCTTCTAACTATTTTCAACGTCATCTCTTTTTTTCCTGATTTACGCGGTGCAAATCAGTTATCGACCAGGCGCGACACGTGTGTCATGCAGCAGAAAATAAATCGTATTTTTTGCAACAATAAGTCAATGCAGATAGTTCTTACACTAAAAATTTCTTCATTTTTTTCTACACGTCTCATGCGCGGGAAGTATGCAGTTATGTGCAATAGTTTTTAAAATACCTCGATGTTGAAATGTATACTGGGCGTTCACGGTACGCTTTCGTTTAAACAATTTATGCAGCAGTGTTAAGTTTAATTTGACATCACTTGAATCTAGAAAAATAATGTTCAAACATAAGCATGTGAATGTGATGTACGCATAAAAATAATAGATTCGCAGTAATAAAAAAATCGGAAATTTTTTTTTCTGTTTTTTGTAATTGCAGAGACAATGGCGCCTTCCACGTTTTGATCCGCCAGGTAGTTCCAGATAGTGTAATTTAATGCACACCCTATTATCGAATTTATGATTCCTGGCTAATTATACACAATACGTTTTCTGTCACTACTGGGAAAAATTTTCTAGGAAAATATTAAGAAAGAAAGGTTTTATGTTAGCTAATATATGATACAGAAAGAATATGAAACCAATTTCAAAGTAAATTTAAGCTGCTTCCAGAATGAAGCTTTTCAAATGCATAGGGCATAATCTTAGAGAAAATATCATGACAGAACGGTTAGTATGTTACTGGCTAATATAGTAATTATACAACGACTAGGCGAAGCAGAAGTAAATGATCAAAATGAATTACAATTTCTGTTACCCTCAAATTTGGGCTTGGCGGTTCCAGTTAGTCTACCGTAGACAAGGCTTGATTTATTTCCGGACTAAATAATTAACTAACAAATTTACACGGCGTTACAATGATAAACAGATTATATGCTGCCTACAACAACCTCAGCTAGGTCACTAAATTTGATTACAAGGAAAATTAATTTCACTGTTTTCAACATGCTTATGCAAGTAATTTAACAGTTAATAATTGTAATCAACGTTTTCCAAGTTTCAGGAATTTATCCGTAATTAAACACAAGTGTACTTGGCAACTATAAACGTCAACTTCTGCAAAAGTAAATTTGGCATGTACAGAAGAACCTAAAGTTATTTATACAGTAACCGTTTCCAAACCGGAAACTGGAGGGACTACTGACAAACATAGTTTCAACTGTAACATTTGACAACTGTGGATGAAATTGAAATAGTTTTCCACATAATTTCGTATTGTCATCTACTCAAAGGTTCTTCATATTGTTAAAATAATTAACATGTGCTGTCGTGATGTTCTTAGCTAGGGAAAGTTTGTAGGGTTTTTACGGTTCGCTTGTTTAATTGGGGTGCAATTCTGCTCTTTTACGTAGTCTATTTTTTATTTCCTTTTAAATCCAGACTTAATTTAACCTTGTAATCTCTAGATTTCAACTTAGTCTTTCTTAATTACGAAGATAACCATTTGGCATGATTAAAATAACAAAGATAAGTCATAATAATTTAAATAAACTGACAATTAAAATTCCACAAGTCCCGAAGAAATTTTTCAATTGAAAAATCCAGGCCGTCACGATTTATATTAAAAAGCCAAGAGTATAAAAGCAGCCCAAGAGCCTTATCAACGCGTTTAAAAGAACGGAAGCGAGATTCGGTGGATGTCATTGATTACAGTTTTTGCTGCACAAGTAATGAATTCCGTGAAAGCGCAACCTTTTCTGGGGCTATATATTTTTCCAAGTTAAATCAATATTCAACAACACATAATGTGCCCTACTTATTGACCAGCGACATTTAATAGTAACGTCAGACTTGTATTAGCTGTTTTCCTTTTGTCTGCACGTAATTAAACATGGGGGAACACGCTAAATGTAAATGGCCGACTTGCTGAAGTTTAGGAGCAAATATAGAAAAGCCTGCCTTTGAAAAATTATGAGAACACACTTCTTCACGAGTTTGAGACAATATTTCAAGCTTAGACAAAATATCATATTTCAAGCCAGCTTTGCGCAATACTGCTATGTCGACAGTATTAATGGGGTAAACAAAGAATGAAATAGTGTTTCACAACTCTGATTTAAGATAGGCAGGCATTCGGACTCCAAACGAAACCCAAAATTTTTATTCCTTGGCATTCACACTGTAATAATAGTACAGACACGAAAATTTTGTATCGATTTATAGAATATCATTCACTAAAATTTATATATAACTGATATTAGCAGAATGCTAAAAGAATGTAAATGTCTAGAAATGGATTAAGAAGTTTTTTTAGGAAAGGAGTTTCGAGCAAACTACATGGCACAATAGTTTAACATAGAGTAAAGCAAAATGTGAATGGACTGAAATTCCTCTAGTTGTTTAACTAAGAAGTAGTTGTCTGATTTATTTTTATTAGTTTAAAACACAATTTTAGAAACTAATATCACACATAGTAGAGGTATAACTACTAAGCTGTACATTTAGTGACCGACGTATATGTTCCCAGAGAGCTAAGAAAAACTACCATAAATGTAAATTAGAAGTGTGTGCAAAAATTAAGGCTTTAGGTACCTTAGATATTCTACGCCTAAGAATTTTAATAATTATTTGTCCTGTTTGCTTAACTAGGTAGCGCAGTGTACATAAAACCCTTTAATTACCCAGTCGAGGTTACGAAGTGTCAATATTTGCTAAAAACAGAAAGCTGGTCTGCACCTGTGGTGTTCTCGGGCTCAAATTGACTTCAAACAGTGCACAAGAAGAAAACGAAACAAAATAGGACCAAATCCTTGAACAACGATATCACTTGAGGCTACTCGTATGTCGGTTTAACACATACATAAAACAATTCTAATGCGGACGCTAAATTTAGTTTAACAATAACAAATCACACAAATGAAATCTATATATGTAAACATGAAAAAGAGCACTCCATGCAAGGGGACCAAAGGTCCGTTTCAAAATCAAGGCCACCGATTTCATTCAAAATTACTGTTATACGTCTACATATTTGGTGCTATTTATGTTCAGAAATCTACATTTCTAACTTAAATCTACGACTTATCTTCTTTTTCTTACTTATGATAGAGACAGGTATTGTTATTTTGTGTTCCTAGCGCTCTTGCTGTGGACCCATTTATTCTTCGGCCATGTATGCGAGGCCGATCCTGTCTGTTCGTTTTCGCGAAATCAAGCGCATGATGCCAGTTTGCATCAAAGCCTTGTCGGTTTAGGCCGCTGAGGTCTACACATTCCTTGGAAATTTATCTTTGCCGTTACACCCCGCGTGTTCAGTTGGAATTCACTATTCAAGCCAGCTTATGGCTCCCGATTGCCGAGCTGCAGCATTAACGCTCTACCATTAAAAATTCAACTCGGGGTATTTTCTTGAGTGCTATAGAGTAAGGTGGAAAATGTTGTACCGTTGAATTACGTAGGTTCATTTTGCTTCGATTAAGGCCGGATCTACACAAACAAGTTCCGTTGCTAAATTAATATTTCACGGAGGGCATTTGGCAGTGCTGATGTCTTTGTAATCTACTACTCGTATCAAGTGCAGAGGATCTCACGGTTATGTTATATCCCGATCCTCATACATTCCACCCAAAACAAAATTGCTACCATTCCTGGTCATCATCGTTGAACCTTCTCCGATAAGCAGCTTTATTTTCCCGTGGGCTATGCGACGACGCTTTCAGAGGGCGAACGTTCCAGCATGATCAAGCCGATCTACCAGCTATTCAAGGCAACTGTCAAATTGTGCATTGTATGTCGTACCGTGTGTTTCAGGAAGTGTCTCGCCTTTTAAAATGTTTTAATTACACTTTTCTTCTTTCTTTGTTAGCCGTTTTCTATCAGATTGATATAAGCCTCTCTCATATTATTCCAAGTGTCTCTATTCTGCGCCACTTGGTACCAGTTTAGACCAGCTGTTCTTTTTAAGTCGTCATACCAACGTTGTTGTGGTTTTCCAACGCTTCGTCTTTCACCCCATGGTCTCCATCTTGTACAAGTGCCGCTCCAGTTTTCAGGGTGTCTAGCTACGTGGCCTGCTCAATTCCATTTGATGGTAGCCATTCTTCTAGTTATGTCGATAACCTGCGTTCGTTTACCTATCGATTCGTTTGTTTTACGGTCTGCAAGGGTAATTCCTAGTAATTTTCTTTCGATGGATCTCTGGTATACTTGTAGCCTGTTTATGGTTTTTCTGTTCAATACCCAAGTCTCTGCACCGTATGTGGTGACTGGAAGTATGCATTCATTGTATATTTTTTATTTAAATTTCAACATCTTCATTTTTAAGATGTTTTGACTTTTTCGATTTCTTTCAATCACACTAAAAGGAAACAATTCCAGTGGCGGCTAGTACGCTAAGCCATAGTTCAATATTTAACCACATCAGAGCTTTTGTATCTTAAGCAATAACCTGGTATTGGTCGGTGTAGCTTTTAAGCTAGCTGGTTTGACAGTGGCACCTCCAAGGGTACCTTTTTAAGATTGTTTATGCATATGTAGCGCGACTTCATATTTGAAATATTCAATAGATGTTTACTCATATTTCACGTTCTTTTCCCATGTTCTGGTAAGAATTGTAAAGCAGAGTATAAATATCATCAAATATAAGTTCCAGTGGCGAGCGCTGTCGCATACATCTGCCCAAAGAAGCAATTCTTGCTGAATACAATCTTAAATCCAAGTAAAGAATCAGTGGCGCCAAAGCAATCGTTGTTTGAGCTTTACCTAGCAGCAATTCATCGTGAAACAAACCGATCCTATGACTCGACTGGTCCACTAGCCGGGATAAGTTGATTCAAGACATATATGTGTTGAGAAATGTAACCATTCAAAGTAATCGTACATCAGATCTGATAACACATTGAAGGAATTATTATTCAAGCAATGGCAATTAACGAGCTAATGCTTACATGTGGGCTTTGGTTTTGGCGTTGCTTTTTATTTAAGTAACGTTTTTGCCCTGCAATACAAGTGGCTAGCATTACACGTTCCACCGGTCGGAAGTCCCCTGTCTTTGCAGATAAAATGTATTAAAAGAAGACGGGAATATCACAGCATTATTTGTGTAATCTAAAATTAGTCTTTCTATTGGTTAACTTGTAGCGCAGATGTAGTTTTCCCATCGTCAAAATGCAAGCCAAAAGACAGAAGGATAATCCCACATAAAAATTCTATACTTCTTTAAATTAATTCATTAAAATTACATAGCTGCATATCGCGAATGCTCTTATTCGACGCAATTTAGTTATTTACAACTGCATTAAAGATGTTTAAGTATTTGATAATAACACTTGCCTAGCCTAATCATATCACTCGCATTTCTTATTCCTTACTAACGGCTATCACGATAACTATTCCTATTTTCCCCATCGCTTGTCGACACAGTTGTGCTGGACAGATTTTGCAGACAGCAGTTTCTTCTCCTAACTTTCCTTGTAAAAATACTCGAAATAAGCAGCATTGATCATCTCTTAGTATATGTCCTATTTACTCTAGTTTTCGTTTCTTGATCATGTGTTCTGTTCCTTTGTTCTTGCCCATTCTTCTAAGTTGTCGACGTAAATCTACGTTGGCTACATGTTGTGTCCAAAATACTCATTGGATACGTTTAGTAACTTACTTCTAAATGGCTGCTCCAGTAATTGTCCAAGCCTTAGAGTTTTAGACTCAATCCACGTTGTTCATGCCCTACTCTTTCTGACTGCTAAACTAGTGATGTACGAATATACGTAAATTTAAAGATGCAAAAGTTGATCACCTCAATTATACTGCATTAATGCATTTACTGCAGCTACGGATTTGTAAAGTAGTCACCAATACCTCACTAATGAACACGACCTGTAGGAAACTTTATTTTTTAATATTCAAGATTGGATTTTGTCTTCTTCTTAGAATATCACATGGCAAGTTATTTGTCATTAAATTTCATTACATACATACATTTCTTGTAATGATTGACAGTTCCAATGCTGGTATCACATATATAAAATCAAGTGAACCTGCGTCTGTTAAGCTGCATCGTCACTGATCGAACTTACTTTGTCTTCCTTTAGCGTTATGTAATGGCAATATTACCAACTTTAGGGCTGCAGGATGCTGTGCGAATTTTTAACGCCATTTAGTGGCAATGGTACACACTTTACTGCTACGGGATGCTGTTTGCAACATGTTATAGTCTTCATATGTGTCAAAACAAATGTGATGCCACCAGGTCGTGCAATGAAATGACTATTTATTCATTTTAATAAAGGAACTGATCCAATAAAGACAAACTAAAGAATTTGTCTATGATGGGTGGTGCAGAGTGGATACTGAAAAAGCACCCTAGAAATAGCCATACAGTCTGTACTAAAAGATTTAAGTGGTGGACGATAAAATACTGAAAGTAAGTAAAAACTCCCTGAGGTTGACACAGTTGAGAATTATTTACCTTCTGCTTATGAAAATGTTAAACTTGTAATGGACTAAAAGAGACGTGTGCCACTTGGATTTAACTCAGATTTTTTAGTATTGAAGTAACATTTAAACATTTCTGCAATGGTATTTCAAAATGAATTGTACTGATGGGAATCATGTAAAAGCAGAAGATACGACGTTGTTCTTTCTGATGTTTAAAACTATTTTTCATTGGAACTTTATTGCGTCAAGTACAAAAATAAATAAATTTATAACTAATACGAAATGTATGAGTAGAGGTAGACCCAAAAGGACCTGGAATGCGGAAAGCGATGAGTGCAAGACACTTAGAAGGGGGTCAATGGGAAGATAGAAAACAATGGCGTCTAGATATCGGACAACGTCGACGCACGTTTTAAAGCCGAAATTATATATATTGAAATGGTATTAAGGCCACAACTTGGCTCCGTTTGCAGTACAAAATGTTCAACCAAACCGATAAAGCACAGAGTTAGGATATTTTATATAATTGCAATTTTAAACAAAAATAAAAATATTAAATGCCTTGATTATGAGATACGAGAAACAGTAATTAGTCGGATAAAGGCACGCAAATGCAAAGCATATTTCAGAGGGTTTAAATTTCGCTTGTGAATAAAGTAATATAATTAAAATGATAGGTTTATGCACACGTAAAGCCAGACCAAACGAAAGTAATTGACACAAAAAGGTTGTTACGTGCATGAAAGGAGCGTAGTTATCAATAAAAGCAAAGGACTGTGAAAATTGTGAGCAATCTGAAGGGTAAAGCAAGATGAAGGAAAATCTAGAAAATTGCAAAGAGCAATTAGTGAATGGAGGCAACATACACGAGGCAAGCGACGTGAAAAGTGCGGAACTCAAAAATCAGTGTTTTAATAACGAAAAACATAGTGCCAAAGCAGAGCAGTGAAATTAAGCACGTTTGTGAGTGCAACGCTATGGAACAATATTAGTTATAAGCAAAAAAACATAATTTTAGATTTTAAGTAAATGTTAGATTATAATTTATGTAATCAAATTTTATTCTATTTATGGTAAATATTATCAAACCTAATTTCCAATTAATAGTAGAATAGCACCGTATGTTAGCAACATGATGCTTTTTTCTCATTAACAATAAAACAATTGAAATAAAATTATATTGAAAGGTTGTCGAATTTGTGCTACATATTTGATTAAAGTTTTTATATAATAAACGATCATTTTATAACAGTAAAAGTGATCCATTTGATTGCCCAAGTGGTAGTGTACCTGTGAGAACGTTTGCAACAGTTTTCGCAACGAACATTTTACAAATTTACAAATCTCATCTCCGATTATATCGGGAGCCGTCCAACTGCATATTACAATCTTCGATTACGACCAAAATTAGCATCCAAACCAAGAGGTCAGCAATCGGGAACATCGTCCAGGTCTGCAAGAACGTCCGAATCAACATTGGCGGGCAGGGAAGCAGCTACAAGCTAAGATATTCCAGCAGCGTCACTACGACCAGCTCCGAAGCCAGCACGAGAATATTATAACGAGGTAGGAATTTGCCTGCAATTTAAGTGTTAGCGTTCGGGCAAACGACTAAAATCCAAGATTAAACCTTACCGAAAAGGTCTAGCATTTTTCCAAAAGTCCAATTACTTCGTGGTTTCCAAAAAACGAACTGCGTCAGCAGGTTTTGGCGAAATCAGCGGAGCCCCGAGTGCCAGAAACAGTTGAAAGATCGGCGTTCATTCCACATCATTCTGAGAATAATCAAGACGAGGTTCGACGTCCTAATAATGAAAGCGATGTTTTAATAGTTGCCAAACGGGAATATTCAAATAATCTACCTGGCGCGTTCTCACTGTATTTCACGATCTTATAATCTTCAATTTCACGCTGTACGCAAGAACCATTTTGTGTTCATCTGTCAATTTACTGGGTTGTAAATTTTATCTAATAAAAACCAGCAAACGAGCTATGTTGAGACAAATAACCTAAAATTTGAGAATATAGTCCGTTTATGAACCCAAATCATGAGATAAGAAGTTTTGTGTTTGCCAAGAGCTAGCGTAATTGGTATTGCGGTTAAATAAAATAGAAAGAGGGGCATTCAACCATTTTATTTGTGCGATTAATTGTTACAGTTCATTTTAACCAGCCTAAATTTACTGACAGGCTAAGTTTGAGCACAGCATAAAAATATTAATCTAAGAATTCTGTTTTTTTGAATTTACTATAATTTTAACTTATATTAACTTTTGTACCAAAATAAATAATTACCGGTCGTCAGTTCATTACATACTCGGACCGCAACGTGGAGCAATCAGATCATTACAATATATGAGTAAATTTATCTTAGTTAAATTCTTAAATATTTAACGATAACTTTTATAAGTATACTATATTAAGTCTGCTACGTGCAGAAATACATTACAGGCTAAAAATCAATAGGTCTACGAAAAGACTGCATTTGCTGCATGTTTTTAGATGTAAACTGCGATATAAATCTACTTCACGAAACCGAACGTTTACCTATCAACTGTATTAGAACGGAAATGGGTTCGGTGTAATTGGCAAAGTTTCAGCCTACGATATCTGTTTCAGAAATTATCGGTTTAACACTCCACATAATACAATAATCTCCGGGTCCCTATTAGTATGAAATACGGACTCATAAATCGCAACTGCAGTTACACTAAATTATCTGCAACAAGAACACACTTTCCCATTTGAAATTTATCATCAGTGTTACATTTTTCGTGGTGCAATATTATGTACTTTCTTATTCCGATTGACTGAACTCGAAAATTCTTAGAATGAAGAGTCTAGATTTACAGAAGCAGTTCTAATTTTTATTTAGTGTTGAGGTCTAGAATGAATAACTCACAAATATAAAATGTAATAATAGACAATACAAACCATTTACTTATATTGGCGTAAAGAGCAACAATCTTCTGGTGTTTATTTAATTTTATAGTCTGTGCACGTTTTAATAATTACTGTGGATTTATAAGCATTCAATATTTTCATAACATGCTTGAGAATAACTGATTTCCATCTCGATAATACGAGTAGCTTCTGGATTTCATTTAATGGGTCCTGTTCGCCGACAAATTATTTGGATCACGCGAAGAGATACCTCTTTCGTGTGTGTAAAATGATGGCTACAGGTTGACCTTGATTTAAACTATCCTTAGAAGCTTTGCTTTATTGTAGATTGCAGAAGTGATGTTAATGGTAGAATCAGAAGAAACAATAATAATAACAATAACAGATCTATGAAAAAAGAACTTGAAGTAACTGTTTGAATCTAATATTGAAATCAATATGAGGCTAGTATCAATTACTGTACAAATTCAGTTTGTACACGAACTTAAAATGGTTCTAGACTTAAAGATTTAGTGATAGAATAAAGGGTTTGTCCTAGATATTTGGCAAATTTGCTTGTAGATCCTAGGACTGTTTTCCTAAATTTATAACAATATGCTAATTGTAATTAATGATAAAAAATAAGTGTTGCCCAGTAAAAAAAATGAACCAAATTAAAATTTTTCTTTGTAGAAGGACAGCTCTTAAATGTCTAAACCGATTTATTAGTCGTCAAACAGAGAGGAAATAACACGTGATTTTACACTCACAGATTCACGAGTTAAATAGAAAGCTAAAGTTCAAGTCTGACATAAAGACTGTCTGAGAATCCTAGTCTGAAAATAAATTCATTTAAGGAAACGCCGCTATCTCCAGGATATCGCAGTTTGGACCGTCGAGCATAGGAAACGCGGTTTAACTTCAACTCGAGCTTTGTTCTTAAACTAATATATTTACTTTCGTAGGAATGTTATAGCTTTTTTTCCAGACATCTAGTATTTACGAAATCATAAAACTTTCTAAACATTTTAAATAATCCTAACCCCGACAGCACATGACAATTGCTTGATCTTTTTATGAGTGAATGAAAGACAAACTCTGGTAAGATAGTTTATCTTATATATTAGATCGATTTCAAATTTTTGGTGTATGATTTAATTAGCCTTCATTGGACGGGCTATGGAAGTTTCATCCTACGGGCTATCGAAATGGGTGTTGGACCTTTCATTGGACCCTGTGGCGCAGAGGTTCATTTATTTATTTATTTCGCACTCAGCCAACAGCCGTTAGGCCAATTATATGCGTCGCTGTGCATTTATGGGGACTTCCAATCCCACTAACGACAGTCATGATGTTGTTATGACCGCCGGGACCAACTATTTCCGTGACAGCCGTATCACGAGGCGCCGAGAGATACAGCCGTGGAACTCCCATCCAAGTTCTGACCAGAGAGAGCGTTGCTTAACTCTGCTGATCGAACGTGGACGCTTGTTCAAGCTACACCACCCGCGACCGTACCTTATTCCTAAAGGAAGTCGTAACCATAGACGTTTTTTTCGGAACGCCGCAGCTACCTAGCCGTGAAGTCGGTGAAGACGTCCCGATTCCTCCAATCGCAGACGACCCAAACGATTTGGAATCGCTTTGCTCGTGTATTATTTGGATATGAATTACTCTATTTCGAACAACAGATATAATTAATTTATTGGATTCACCATTGTATAAACCTATATTGTGTGTGTGACCTTTTAAACTATATTTTCGCTAGTTGAAGCTGAGTGACATGTTCAGGCGTATTTTAACTCCTCAATTTATGGTATTGAGAACTGAGTGAGTAGTTGAACAAGCGTTCCCAAGTTAGTTCACTAGTTAATTTACAGGCTGGGTTACGATACCAGCCCTTCATGTTTTAATATTATCAGCGGACAAACCGGTATCTGAGTGCTAAGCTAATCGCGTTACAATCTACAGTTATTTGGAAAATTGTATGTAGGGCATATTCATTGAGAGAACGGACAGTTCTTTAAATTAATCGATCTTGAAAACTGAATGTGTAATCATTATACGATTTTACCGAGACTTGGGTTACGTGGTTTTTTTGTAACAATTTGAGGAATTTAGTGGTTTTCTAGCTCAAGAATTCTTGGGAAACATCGCCATAAGGAATCACTTGGCGCCCAAAAGTTTACTTCTGTTCATTTCGAAGGTAAGTCGACCTCGCACTGCTCCCGAGTTAGTCGGAGGCATGTTTCCGTTTCATTAGAGGCAAAACCTAATATAACAATACACAACACATTTAAAAAATTGAACTTACCCATTTTCAGTTCTAGAGGAAAATATCTATATACTAGCTTTAACTAACAAAATTCACTTAAGAAACAGTAAAATAAATTTATTATAACTTTGATACAGTTTCAGCTGTAAATAAACCTACAATAATATATTGCGCAACTAGTTTAGAAAAGTGATGTTTTACTGAACACGTATGACTGGTTTGAGTACGAGCGCTAGCGAGTACTTTAAGGGCACACGAAATCTCTAGTAGACATTTGTAATATTAAGCAAAGTTATTTTAATAAAGGTAAAGGCTTTTCGAATATGTACCCTTATATTTATCAATTTCTTACAGATGTGAATCGCGTTTGTTGTTATAGCAGTTTCGAGTACTAAATACATATTAAATCCTAATATAGGAACGTATAACATAGAAAGAAACATCCAATATTAAAAACTTTGACCTTAAAGCAAGCGCATGAAGGCAAACGTTTAGAATATTTGATTATTAGGAACAATCTGTATTTTCCTGAATTTAAAATATAAATCAATAAATCTTTTTTTCAGTTCAACTAAATATTTATTCTTAAAATCATGCGCATCTCTTTGGCAGACTCCGAATTTTTTTCTACAATTTGAAGAACCTCTCAGAGGACCCGAGTTGCACTCAAAAAAGTATGTATGCCTAATACTATTAATACATTGAAATACAAATCACTAACAAACAAAAACGTTTCATTATTAATTAGGTTATTATAGAGGTTCTCCCTATCGCTTGTTGTGCTAGAGCTGTACATTTTTAGTGTGCTATGGTTTCTATGCAGATTGTTATTGTTGCCATGCAACGTTATAGGTCCTCGGGCACTAAAAGCCATATTACGTCGGCTAGGGAGTGTCAATAAACAAGACTATGGTAACAACAATAAATAATAGCTATTTATGATACAATTGCCGTACGCTTTTTTCACACGAGTACCATACACTATTATTTTACAAACAAGAATTAAATTATATTGGCAATTTCCATGGATTTTCAGAGCTAAATTCACCTTCAACACCAGTGTTAAAAAGTAATTTACTTATAATGCTGGTATCATAACGTATCATTTTGAACTCTGAAAACAAACCTTCAAAACCTACTTTTACTTATTTTTGTATAGAACATGCGTTTACATCATGTCGTGCAGAAAATGTAGTAAATTAAAGTTTAATTAAAAAATAAACTGCAAAATACATTGCAATCACAGCAGATTCTACACCAGACTTTACTCATTTGTAACAAATGACCCATAACGCCGTATGTCTCCATGTCAATACAGCGGCTCATGATAATTGTATTTGGGGGGCTCTTCATTTTTAACAATAACTAAGTAAAAAATTATAATTAATGACCCACTTACATTCCGTTTTAATCCAAATATAGCGATGACTTAATTTTAATAATCTAAAAAGGATCTTATATGCACAGAATAAAACCAAATGTTCATAAGTGTTAAAAAAAGGAAACACAATACTACTGTATTTAATAGTGGAAAACAAAGGAGAACATTTAATACCTCACATCCACTAACCCATTTGTTTTTTCGTAAAAGTCCACAGAAGAATATCTTGTAAAATTATGAGTTCCAACTTTATTTTGCAGGTTCAAATTTAATGCCGGTTTAGGCCGTTTAAGTGTTTTTTCAGGACATAGCCGAATTGGTACGACACAGAAGAAAACAATGGAATAAACATATACAAACGATGGACAATAACAGGTTAGCCGAGATTGCCAAAAAACAACAAACCAGTGGGCAAACAAAGACAAGGAAGACCAGCAAAACGATGCCGGGAATGCTGGACGTTGACTTCTGAAGAGGCTTAAAAGGAAAATACAGGCAGTTTATGCCTACCAATACGGGAAACCATATAAGAAGGAAGAAGAAGTGTTTTTTCTTAACCTTTTAAGCGAAAAGCTTTCATCACAATGTTTCTAAGACGTTATTTTATCATCGCTGCCGGTTTTATCCTCGGATCGCATTACATTTCCGAAGCGCAACATTTGTAAATATTACGATGTCCGTGAGACTGCAGCTGTGGTAGTGCCAACATCGTTGGTCTTCACATCATATTTATTGAAACTGCTATATTGTCGATTCTGCAGGAACAGCGTTTTCACCGACAGTTCTCATATAAGTTTGGAGCTCATTTCGGAGGGCCAAAGCAGCTGCTAACTACTTAGTGCATATGATACGAGCAAATGTGTTGACACATAACTCATGTTATATGACACACTTCTTGGATATTATTTTACACGTCTTAAGCGGTATCGAATAGCGATCTCCGGATCTAATTACTCAAATCCTGTTATGTTACAACGGTAGGGTAGAATGGGTAGATGATAACATGTATTTTCAATTATAGAATAGTTACTTGTTTCTAATGACAGATACGCTGTTGACGTCTGGCAGACTGGAGCCTCTGAGCTACTAAGGTCCGGCCTCCACTGTGTCAATAATAATAACCAACATGGAGGTTTTTGGCTGCGCTGAAGAGACGGGAGCAGCGATTATTAATTTAATAATTATTAAAAATTCAAACTGAAATGAAATTATTTAAAAGAAAATATCAGCGGGAAAATGATTGATAGTCTTGCATCTGAAAGCCAAATACTATGATAATATTAGTAAAATTATTATTCCACTAATTCAGTTGTCAAATAAAATAAAAAAATATCAAACTCGAATCACCACTTCCAAATATAATAATTAACAATGTTTTGTACTTTGTCGGTAATACTAGCACAAGCCGAAGACAGTTTATTGTATAATCTCGAATTATAGTAATTTATTATACAAGACGATAAAGTAAAATTTTATCCATGAGTGAATCATTTAACGTCGAGACGAAGTCGAGACGTTAATGATTCAAGAGTGGATAGAAATAACTTTATCGTCGTGTATAATACAATATTTTTTTCTATAGCAAGAATTTTAACAATTTCAAAAGAAAATAAGGACAGTCAATCACATTTCAAAATGTCAGTAGCTATATTGGGTTGCTACGATAATACGAAGCTGTCATATTTAATTTAAACAAAAGTTAGAAAATTAAATTACTTTATCTTACAGTAGCGCCTATTACCATACATTATACAACTGTTTTCAGTGACTAAAATGAAGTTTTATTCACAAGTGAGTTTTCAATATTTATACTACTGCATTGTTGGTAGCACTGTCAAGCTATGTCAAATTCGTAATTTTCAGGTTAAGTTTTGCGTCAATCTGTGTCAAATAACAAACAAAACCTAACCTACGAACCTCGAATTTGACATAGACTGACAATACACTTCAGTACTGCCAATACACTTCAGTACTGTCAAACGTATATCACAAATCATAGGCGACTAATTATAAATTTATTTCGCGACATATTCTGACTGCGCAAACTATTTAGGCACAAGAATTGCTACTGTAAGATAAAACGTCGTATATCACACGTGAGCGAAATGCCATTATAAGCTCGTGAGAAATTGTATCGCTCGTGCTGGAGCACTCGCGATTCAAAATTCTCACTCGCAAATAATGATGCATTTCTCTCACTTATAATATAATCTACTATTATCTATCCTTGATGTTAAAGTGCTACTTTATCTACCCTTGCTGTTAAAGTAAAATTTGACCTTTTGTTTTCAGTTGATAAAAGCTCACTTTAACATGTGCTAGAGAAAAAAGAATATTTTAAGGACTATAATGACTCAGAAACGCTTAACAAATTTAGAACATTGTGGCAAGATGTGGCTTTTAGAATATTCAATATTATAAAGCCGCTTCGGTGTTTTTTTTATTTACTTTAATTTATCTTCGTTATATTTATTACTATTAATGTAGTATCCGATGTAAAGTTGGACATAATAAAATTGATGATGTTCGTTACGTTTGTACTGTTCTTTGGTTTCCATGGAGACTTTAAATCCCATGGGAACAAACTCTTGCTTTACTCCCCGTTTTGAGGCAGTAATAGTTGTTTATGTACCAAGGGCATTGTGAAGATCTTTGTGCCCGTTCGAGGGCAAGGAGCTTGCAAGCTCCAGGAAATAAATATCAAATAATGACCGTGGTGTATACAAAATTTCCCTAGTGTTTGTTAATAACTTAAATAAAGGATCAAAAACTGGATGATCAGCCATTGCTGTATTCGCATGGACGTATCGAGATATGTGATTGGTAGCTAACGCTCCCCGGGTGTTATGAATTATAATACCCGCTCATAATGCCTCCCCCCCAATGATGTACTAGTAAAACATAAAATATTATTGTTCTGGTTAGTGCAAGGAAGTGATTGACTGCCTATTTTTCGCTATTTAAATTGTAAAAATAGACATTTTTTGTTAGTGTTCATTGCAGAACCGTCGAATTTTAAAGGTTTATACAGAATGAATTGTAAGAAGATTTTCAGAACTTCTAAATCTGAAAACCTTTCACGATTCTTCTACGAGTAGGTAGTCATCTTTGGCTGGGGTGAAATGCTGCGCTGAATATGTGTCGGAATATGATTTAAAATGAAATCGATAAGTTCCCTAATGAAGCTGTCTGCTGAATGCAGGTTCAACAATTTCCTGTATTTACGTAACGTTTATCAGATATTATTAATGTAAAATGCCAATCAGTCAGGCTATTAACTAAGCGATCAGATACCATGTTATAAAGTGAACTACGCTGAAATATCTGATTAGTTGACGATAAACGCTAGTGCCCTTTATCTTTATCAGCGAAGACACGTTGCCTATTATTTAGTAGCCACTGATTCTGTTAGAACAGTGTAATCGATTATGACGATGTTGATTTGTAATTAACTTGAAAGTGGATTCCACCCGCACAATTTACGTATAACGTAAAATAGTTCGTCGTTTGTGTTCAAATATGATTTATTATGTATTTATTTATGTGTTATGTATGTACTATGTATTTATTATTGTGGAATTTTTACATTTTCAATTAGTAATTATCGAAAAACAACATGATTTTTACTTCATCAACTTGAGATTTATTTGCTTAGTTTATTATTCTTCTTAGTTATACAACAAACTAGATAATAACTTAATCATTCTTGACTAGAAGGTAAGTGCAGAGCGAACTAGTTATTCAAAAGTAGTGGCAAACTCAATTTAAAAAATAATAATCGAATAACAGCATAAAAATATCCTCATTATTTATATGCTATTTAAATAACATATTTAATAGAACATTATTCTAGAGTAAATTCTGATACAAATATTAAATACTAAGACATATACTGCTGCTCATTAAATATCGACTCAAAATTAAAATCTAGAATGCTACTCTAATAAAACCGTCTAGTCTTAGGTTACTGGACAAGTACTTGAAGGATGCTACCATTAAATTCAAATTTAACTATCCAAACTAATTCCCTACGTTTCCAATAGCAGAAACAATAGCTATCGGATCAGAGGATTATTTTAGTATCCGAATTTCCATATGTGTAACTGCTTTTCGTTAATTGTAAAACTTCTGCACACCGTAATTCATCTGTACATAGTTATGGTAAATTTAGTATAACTGAATATTTATATGTCAGTTGAGAATTAACTAAATTTGCATGGATACTCGTTATTTATAACTACATTTTATTATCAGATTTTAAAGTTAAGAATATATTTTCCCATTGAATTAAATTGTAAAATTATTTTAAAAGTATCTCCTTTGTTATCATTAGATTTACTGTATTGTGCGCTTCATTTACGAAGCGAACAAAAGGTAAATAAAGCACACAATAGGTACACTAATACTACAGTCATATAACGTTAGGCAAAAGTTGCCTACAAAGTTTCTTATCTAACTGTTGACCGCAGTTGATTAAGCGTCTTAATTTTTTTTGCAGTGTCACATATTTCAGCTATAACGTCAATTCATTAATACTTTGAATATAGAAGCATTTGTTTATGAAAACACATGGAATTCTGAAACTAGATATAGAGTATCAGGAAACTAACAACCTATCCGCGTAATGTAGAATTATGGGGGCAAATTAAGTCGAACGGATAGAAATCCTTTTCAGTGGTTTAAAAAAGGCATTCTGTATAAGAGAAAATTTTCAAAATTGTGTTGAGAAACTGTTTCAGTGTTGAATATGTTCAAACAATTTTGCTATAATAATTGCTGAAATCTTTTCGATGCCATGTGGCAAAATGCAAACGTAATTTTAAAAATAAGTAAGAATTCGGCTACGGTAAGTTATAGCGTTCTGGCTGTTACCTTATTTTCGTACGAGAGTCAGTTTTGATATTGATAGTACTTTAGGACCGATTACGGCGCCTAAAAATACGTCAGTAGATTTTTGTATGGTACACTCGCATTATATGAGAACCATGTGGGCTATTTTGAAGGAGAAAGCGGGGAAGATATTTCGTATTTTTGCAGGCAAAAGTTATGAATCAATAGGAAAATCAGTTTAAAAAAGGAAAGCATTACCTTAACTCATAACAGCATATATAACATCTTTTACTTATGCACTTCTTCTTTTCCTTTCCCTTTTTGCTTTTTCAGAATGCCAGGTTCACTATTCATTTTCAGAATTGGTGTTAGGATATTTTAAATGTTTAAAATACCGAGGCTAATTTTATCGTCCACGCCTATGATCTCGCCCCTTAAGAGGGGATGTTCACGTTAAACGCCTAGCGGCAACTCCGGCGAATGGTTCCCTTGACTTTTTAATTTCGTACCCGACTCGAAGCAGAAAGGCTGCACGAAGCCCTAAATCTCTGATGCGCGCCAATCGATTCCGGCTGCACCTAGTCGTGGCCAATAGCTGGAAATAGACACACGTTCAAAACCACCACAAATGTAGTACATTCGTGCCAGTTTTTAACGTGTGTATATGCGCAGCCATAAGCTGGACATAGACACGCGTTCAAAACCTCCACGAAAAACTACATTCGAGGCGGTTTTGAATGTGTGTCTATGCGCAGTTATGTGCCTCCTTAGAGAAGGCTTCATTATTTCGCTTGATCTTTTTGGCTAAATGTGCAGACAGAGAGAAGCAGCAAATGGCAACAAGTTTGACGCACGAAGTCAGACTTTTCTGCTTTACGTTTTATATGCGGTGCTAATGTAGTGCAGTTAATTAGTGCTATCGTGAATAATCGGTCTAAACAGAACTTCGAACTGCAGGTGATTTTATGAGCGAATTAAAAAGCAACAGGTAGCCCAAATAAGTTTGCCAACTTCAACAATCTCCCCGTCCCCGACCCTTAGGAGAGATTATACCCTTCTACATTAGGGAACACCCACCATTCCTCGCGGCGACAATTTATAGCTCAGTGGCGCCCAACAAATAATAATCCCTTATGAATTGATTTAGATAGAATCATCCACGTTTTCAAAACAGAACCGCGCCCGTGTACTTTTGTAGCTAGCTGGAGGCACTTTTGGTTTGATTATTTATCGTAAATTCATTTTAGAGTGTAACTCTATGGTTACGGTCGGCAGCCATTCTTTTCACTTTCTCTCGGTCTTTACTTGTTTGCTCTATTTTTTTCTCCTGTCGTTCTTCCCATCGCGATGTGCATTTCTTTAGTTTTCCTTCCTCTCTTGCTTCTAACGCTCTTATGGGGATCTGTGTTCTGCTTCGTGAGTTAATGGTTGTACGTGTATTTCAACCTGGTAACTATGTTTCTTACTCCGTCACTTTTGAGCTTGGCCACCAATCTAATCAGATATTTCATCTCTCCCGTAGTTATTTTGTCTTTAGTCTTATCCTCAATTGTCTATTTCTTAAATCCGTACGTTAAAGTTGGTGTATATACCAAGTGGTATACAAACTACTATTTGTATACCAAGGCACTGAAGTTTAGCTTTCTATCACGAATGTGGATTTAGCCGAGGCCCGTAGGGCCAAGGAAAATAAACCACATGAGGGATAAAAAGAAACTTCAGTGCCGAGCACTACATTATGTTTTATTTGAAATCAAGAAATCGTGAAATTACAACATTTTAACCAGCATTTGTAGGTTATGTTGACGTCGGTTGACGTTTATCTGTAGCTTCGCCACCTACAAAAAGCCGTAAAACTATAGATTACTTTACTGCCGATTTCTCGTATTTTAATGACGATTTCGAGGTACCTTAATGCGGATTTCAAATAAATTCTATTTTATCGACAAGCGGAAAGCTGAATTATTTTTCCCGAGTTGATAATTAAATGTTATCGTCGTGTATCAAATGTAATGATTTTCATAGCAACAAAATCAAGTTGTTGTTCTGTTCCAAGAATAGATGTTTCTGGTAACACTCACTGCATAATAATTCAAGTTTTCAGTAATACAATCTGTCAAAATCAATAAGCAATATCATGTATTAATTTATGTATGTACATAATATGAATGTATTACTGGTAACCCTTTTTACCTAGCGCTGTAGAAGCTGGTGCTTTTGTACGCTTAAGCGTCTGGCGGTGTAGTGCTCAACTTGGCTCGTGTTCCGAGTTACAAGGTTGGGGCGCGCTTTCTGTCCTTGCTTCGTAACCACTGCGTCAGGTGTGTGTCTTGGTAATATGTTGACTATGTTACTCTATTTCTTAGGTCTGTGGTTCTGAGCAGATAACAGTTAAGTTGGTGCCCAAATGCGGATGCTCTCACCGGATCCGATGCCGATTGCCGAGGCTGCGAAAAAAATCGCTTACTGTGAGATTCGAACCGAGTACTTGCGTAATGCAAGCCTAACCCGCTCTATCTACTGCGCTATCTGGCTGCTCCCTATTAATTTATAATGCATTTATTAATGTACTAATTTATAATGTATTAAATGTATTATTTTTTATTGTATTTGATTTTTTGGAAAACGTGCATTATCTACCTTCGAGGTTAAAGTGCTACTTGATTTACTATTTTGAGTTGAAAAAAGCACGCTTTAACATCTGCTATAGACAAAAATATATGAATTGCCACGAAATATTTTTGTTAAATGAGCTGCTTAGTAGAAATTAATAAAGTATAGGTACCAAAAATCATGCAAAAACGATTTCCCTTGTTAAATCCCAATGGCCAGGTTTGGTAGTTATCACTCAATGTGTTGTCTATTGCTGTATGTTTGTTGCTTTGTTTGTCTGCTTATTTCCTCTTTGCAATTATTCATTTTTTAGTGCATATTATACTTTACTCGCATTCTTAGTTCTATTGGGGATATCTTGCTCATCTTTTAAGGTTCTATTTATTATTACTTCCAAGTATTCGTAGTTGTCAATCCATTATGGTTCTTCTCCATTGCATGTAATTTGTGTATCTTAGGTTTCGTTCTTTGTTATTGTCATGACTTTGCTCTTACTTGTATTTATTTTAATTCCCCATCTCTTATTACGCTACTCGATTTATTGACTACTTCTTGCAGCTTTCTGGACGACTCGGGTAGTAGCACTATGTCGTCTGCGCTTATAATCCAATGAGTTCGTATTGATTGTAAGTTCCAATTTTCTATTTTAACATTTAATCTAGGTTCTTTGAATCCTTGTATGACCTGATTCATTACTGAAACAATACACACATTGGCTTGGCTTTATTGATTTGTCAATTTAAAATTCTCTGATTCTAATCTTCTAATTCTAACTTTTTCCTTTGCTCCATCATATGTCCTGTCGAAGTTGATGTGTTGCTAATCCTCTCCATACACTTTTCTTAGGTATAGCATCAAACGATGCTTGTATGTCTAGAAATGCCAAGTGTAAAGGTCTCCCTTTTTCAAATAGTTTTTGCCTTGTCGTATTAATACATGTATGTGTTTGTCTAAAAGGCATAGATGGAGTTTATTTTTGTACGGTCTCTTCTCTACGGTCTCTCTTCTTTTAATTTTTTGTTGTAGAATTCTGGAGTATGTTTTCTGTACTACAGATTTATAAAACTTTGTAGTATACAGTAGTGCTCACGTATCTATGTAAACCTATCAAATTCGAAGCAGCTTAGGTTCTTCAAAATGAGAAAAACTGGATAGGAAAACTTACATATGAAGTTCGTATAAATTACATTTGACCAGCAAAAGCTTCCAAGCTTTACAACTAAGTTGAAATTACCCTCGCAGGTTGTGAAAAAATATTTTTAAAACACCGTCCTTGTCAATTTTGTGATTACATCCCCACTTCAGGAGAATCGACTTTTCCTTTTTGAGTAAATTTAGGCGTTAAGACCCCACGATTGAAAAAACTGCATTAGGCAATTGCACTAGATCCAACACTAAATTTATATGGCTATTGAATTCACTGGGGATCGATTTCAGAGCGGCTACATCTGCGCTAAGTGTACTTAAAGTTTTAAATTTTGAAGAAATCAGTAAAGTCTTTGTAAAGTACTGTCAATTTAACATTTTACTTATAAAGACCTATCCAAAGACTATATAAAATATGTAATGCATTTCCCTATCGATCAAGCCAGTTAGACTGTAGGTTATACGCACGCGCATAAATAATGTTTTTAAAATCCATAGGCTCTCTCAAAAAACCTAATTCTACGCGGAGCTCTCAGGTGCAACGATAAATGCAACTTCGAAGCCTGTTCGCGGGATGAGGGAATTTTTAACTTAAGTATAATTCACGGGGGTCGAAAAATCAGCCAGCTGGCTTTGCCTGAAGCTACATGTGGGTGAACCGCTCTTAGTTCATGTGCTTGCGGAGAAGCGAATTTCTCCATACAACGAGTTAAACAAAGTGATTTGGAAACAGCATAATAAATAATTTTCTGCTTAAATATTTGTGCTCAGCAAGCCATTTGCTAAGCAGCCACTTATATTCGTGACGTCTACCGTCATTGAGGTGTCAGTTGTTGGCCAGAGGTTCCCCGAATCGAGTGTGGTAACTTTCCACGCGTTGCACCGTTGAAGATTTCAATATGACTTGTAGCGGTGGAATGGAACCACAGCATGACAATAAGTACTTACCATTACAAGTGCCGTGCCACATATTAAGGAATTAATATATTATAGAAAGATACTTAGTGGAACAATTTAAACATTGACGTGGCCTTTAATCATTTGTGATGTGTCTGTATAAAATATACACGCAGCGCAAGGAGGGGATTTTTTTTAATTTAAAGTAGTAGCAGTAAGTAATTTAGTAAATGCTAAATCCATTAAGTATTAATTATGCTATTCACATATAACCAATGCACTGTCACTTTGAGCTGGCAGACCAGAGATGAGTTAAATGTCACCCTGTTACTATGTAGATTTACTTAATTACGTAACTTGCCACAAATATGTGTCAAGGGTGTGTTGCCAAATATTTTATCATCTATAATTAACTTTTGATTACACAATATTAGTAGGCGTAAATCGTGACTTACTAAAGTCCAAAGTTAATATTCTATTATTCAAATGGTCTATGTAATAAGTTGTCCAATTTGTTAACAAGGGTGTCTGAACGTATATGAGCGCGTTAAATTATATTCGGTATTAAGTAATTCTGACCACGTAATTGTAAGATTAATGCTGTTCAACTACAGAAATTAATGAGCTATTGCTAATAGTTTTACGTCTAAATGTACGTATAATACACTTGAAATGATAACTTGAGATATTTGAATGTGCCATCTCGGAATTCAAAGTTGTATTCAGTTAGGTACTGGTATCGTGTGCCCTCAATTTTCTTTGGTTAAAAGTAATACATTTTCCTAGGTGTGAGCATAACACACCGGCTTCATCTTAACAAGAGCTTTATTCCAATTAAATCTGTTAGAAATAGAACACATTCTGTATGTCTCCAAGCTATCAGATATTGTTGATAAACTAGTAAAAAAAGCAGTGCGTTATTCTTATTCTGTCATGTAATTCTAGGTAAATATTTGGGCTTGCAACACATTCTAATACGTCTCCGAAAATCATTTTCATAGAAATTATAAATTGTAATTCCTTTAGTCTACTCCTGTTTTAATATTAGATATTACTTAGTAAAGTGATAGGTCGGTGAGAACTTTGATTTGGTAATAGCAAAGAAGGCGAATAAGACTGAACCCTTCCACAGGTGTTATTGAAAATAATTCCAATAACCAGTAAAAAGGAATTACAAATGCCAAACGTTAATAATTTTAAACTTTTTTACTAGAGCATACATTTTAGAAAGACTTATCTAAATGGGTTATGCAGATTTAGCCAGAGTAGCATAAAATAGGGTTATGCAAATTGGAAATATCCTGCAAAAATTGTAAAAACTTGATTATTATCCAGGATTAAACGTGTAGCTAGAATACATTAGCATTTCAGATTGGTTTGGTCGCACAATATAGTTCGAAGTGTAAGTAGATGCACTGCCATCGTACCCCTACCTGCTTATTTTCATTGCTGCATAATACATTTTCCTGATTCTATTAAACTTAAATGGGATTAAAGTTAGTTTAAAAGAAAGTATTGTTAATTTTAAACGAAGCAACACTACACAGCATATTAACAGTTCACTTTAATCATGGAAAAATTAATCGTCCGGCATCGCATTTAAAAACAAATTGAAGTAATGAATATTTTTATAATAGCGAATGATGAGTATTTCACTTGCGGAAATAGAAATAAGTGCCATATAAAATTTATTATTTTTTGTATTCTTATGAATGAAACTGATCTCAATATCGAACGATTGAATTACGTTTATTGTTCAAGTACTCGAGAACTCGAAACAATTGTAGTAGAGATATTTCAGCTACTTAGAACAAATTGGTGGCAGCAGCGCGACCTTTGAAGTGGCCAATTTCCCGACAGTTTTATCTATCATCAGCGTTTGGCGTAATATTTGACTCCTAGATAAAATTTCATTTAAATTTTTTCCTAAATAGAGATTTTCCCCTATTAGAGAGATTTTCGTAGAAATATTTCGTTTATATAAAACAAACACATCTTTGCAAACAATGTTTCTAATATTTCTTTGATTAATTCCGTCATCAAAAAAACATAATCGAATATATTTCCACGAGCGATATTAATATCTCCAGTTTAACTAAAATATCTATATTATTTCAAGCTACATTCAGTTGAAATAATTAAGTGCCCTGATGTAGTTACTAATTTTATGATTAAATAATTATAGTAGGGTATTGTGCCTGATTGCTAAACAAACGCCTCCTGCTGTATAACGAGTAAATATTGGAGCAATAGCTTACAATCAAATTACGTGCCCGGAGTTTTAGAAGTTAAACCGATTAAAGTTTGCTGGAAACCACAGCTGACAATGAAAGGTAAATTCACAAATCGTGTAAGTGCATTAAAATGATTTTCACGAACGGCTAGAACTGAATAATGGATATTTTTGCTTAGAGGGAACCTGAAGTTTGAACCAGTATAATGTACGTCGATATTTTATTCTACGCAGCCCGATAGATTTAGATTTCAGTTCCCAGTCGGGAAAACAAACTTTAAAACTTTTTAGAGAGTAGTTCCACTGTATTTAAATATAAATAGCATGTTGATTGCGTTATATCGGTTTTCTACAAATGCAAAAATTACACCAAAATTAAGTAATTAACTTCGTAATCATCTCAAATAAGGTACAAAAATAATTACAAATAGGCCAACTACTGTCAAATAGATAAGAAACGTAAATTATAGAAATACATACATACATTCTGGTAAGAAAATTACATGAGTCCTAGGACCAAGGAAAATAAATCGCCTCCAACAAATATGAATTTTTAAGAAATGTTTTTAATTCAATAATAACCAGGAAAGAAATCATAACTAAAATAGATATAGAAGAAAAGTAGCAGATAAAGTTAAAAAACAACACAACTAGTATAATTTAGTCATACAAAAAGAAAAACGCACTAGAGAGAAGAAAATCGGTACCTCGAAAGGATGTTGAAAGAAGGCTACAGTTGAAAAAGATCAGTTAATAAAGGATGATATTTTCAGGCAGATAAGCAAAAGATTTAAAATAAATACCCAACTTATTTTAGGTGAGAGAAACTACAATGACGGCGGAGCTAATAGGTGACCAGTCGACGTGGTTATAGATTGGGGTACAATTACGCAATTAAATAAATCATCTCTTTATAGTCTTAAATCAGCGCAGACTCCCTCTTCTATAATTTTCACGAGTTGTGCAGTATAAAAGTTAATTATACAGTGGAGCGAAAAACTACCTAAAACATGCTT
This sequence comes from Agriotes lineatus, assembly GCA_940337035.1. NCBI lineage: Eukaryota > Metazoa > Arthropoda > Insecta > Coleoptera > Elateridae > Agriotes > Agriotes lineatus. The sequence goes on from CALNHX010006973.1 coordinate 45,719, forward strand.
CCGAGTAATATCTTTTTATAAACTACAATAACAAAATTCAATTAAAATATGATTCTTTAAAACAATCCATAATTGTAACAATAAAATTGGGAAAAACGGCAATCACTTTGCCAGTGGCTTTGTTGAGGTAAGAATCACTGAAAATTGAAAATGATGGAAATTACATACTTCCTATAATACTATACAGTGGTAGACATAAATTAGCACAATAAACTACCAAGGAAGCTGACGATTTGTTGCCCGTTTGGATCATTGGGATAAATAAAATACTATTAACACATCGTTCGACTATTTTATGCTGAAAGCACAGGTTTCAAGAACTATTTGCTCAAATTACGTAATTAGAGATAAATGTTTACTTACACTGCTAGTTTATTATTAAATACAATTACTATTAGTTCCTAAATCAAAAATTCCAAGAGAATCGTTAAAGTAAATCCCCTGGAACACATAGAAGCTGCACTCCAGCGTAATGTAGTAGCTAAACACGTAGACGCTATTCATGATACATGATAGATGCCGTCAAAAGTGTCTTACGACGGTAGTAGTAAGTGCATCGTTAAGAACTGCATACAAATGGGTTCCTTGGAATAACCCCGTTGATAATAATGTGAATACGGGTTCAACGCCCACTAGAGGACTGTAGAGAAGCATGCTAAATTTTTCATTCATAAATCTCCGAACATTCCTAGTGAATTTGTTCTCTGAATGATGTCATTTTTGGCAGTGGTCTATTATGATATGCTTTATCGGACTTTTTCCACTACCTTAGTGGATGGCAAGCATTTTACTTGAACTAATATTGGAGTAAGGTATCAAGATTGAATTGTAATTATTTAGTATTTACTAAACAGCGATAGATAGATATACCGATGGGGCCATAATTATATAGAGATTGTGTGCAGGTACTAGGTACACACGGCAAGTAGATAAAGAGACGGTTTGTTTGTCTGACAGTTTGGCCAGCGTAAATAAATCAAACAAATAGAGACACTCACTGTCGGTTCCTTTGATGTCAAAAAACCGATTTGAATGTTCTTGGACGGCTCCTGGGGGGTACTTTCCGATAGTACTAACAGATGGCGCCACTACTTTATCACATACAGAGCCAGTAGATACAGGAAAGTACTGCCATTCTTTGATCCGTAAAAATATCGCCATCGCCGCCATTTTTGTTCCCATCAGCAATAACTGATTGAATTATGTCTAAAATTTTACTTGAAATTGGCAATGCTGTAAGTCTATGTCAAATTCGAGGTTATGTTTTCCGTCAGTTTGCGTCAAATTACGAACAAAACTTAACCTGCTAACCTCGAATTTCACATAGACTTACAGTCTTGCCAATTTTAAGTAAAATTTCGGATTGCAAATAAATGTCACATTGACGGAATTGTGTTACAAACCTCAAAGTGACGCATATGACAGAGGAACAAACATGGCGGACGTGGCGGTATTCTCCTATATACACTGGCTCTGATCACATATACAGTGACTTTATAAGGACAGTGCGATTAATTGTAGGTGGCGGCCATTTTGAGGCGTTTCTGTTACAGCCTGCATAGACAAATCTAACAATATTTCGCTTGATTTCAATAATAGAAGCATCGCAGTGGCGTAACTACCGAGGGGGCAAAGGGGGCAGCGGCCCCCGGGTCCTGAACTTCAGGGGGCCCAACGGGCCTCCTGAAGTTTGAAGCCCGGCAGGTTCAAACTCGGTCCCGTATAAAGTTTCAATGAGTCCGGAAAAAACACTCGCTATTGTTGATTTTGCTTTGATGTTTCTGTTTATGAATTTAAAAACAATTATTGAAAAATGATAACCAAAAATGCTTTGGCAAGAATAGGACTTACACTTGGCAATTAAGGGGCCCAGTGAAGATCACGGCCCCCGGGCCCAAAATTTGAAGTTACGCCTCTGAAGCATCGGTTGTAAATAAACAGGCATAGTAAATGTAGAGAAGCAACTATTCTCTCTTCAAATGATAAGAGACCTCATCAATTAAAACTTGCACGGGTGTTTATCTACAAATAACTCCAATTTTATCAAAAAACTGTTTTAAAACCGTAATACTGAAACTAACAATAATGGTTTTCAGTTGAAAACGTGTGAAATATTACTAAAATATGACTACAAATACCTGTGTAAACTGCAGGAGTTGTCTGTACCGCATTCAGTCCATTTGTTACAATGTGACAGGATTTGCATGTGCATTTTTTAACGGTGTCAGTGACATTTAGTAACAAAACATTACTAAAGTAAAAATTATTGCTTGGTTAAAATTTAGTTTGCATTCGTACTTACTTTATTTTTGTGTATAAAATAACACAAGTGTACATCAATGATGATACAATATTTATTTTGATGCTTAGGCCGTGTTCAGTAACTGAGCTACTTTAGATAATTTATACCGGGTGACTATAAATGATGGTAATTTTTTTCTTAGGTTGGCACTGTTAATGTTGGTGACACTGTAAGTCTATGTTAAATTCAATGTTCGCAGGTTAGGTTTTGCGTCATTCTGTGTCAAAACTGACGCAAAACCTAACCTGCTAACCCCGAATTTGACATAGACTTACAGTGCCACCAACATAAACAGTGCCAACCTAAGAAAAAAAATCACAATCATTTATAGTCACCCTTAGAATGGCTATGTCTTATTTTGACATTAGTAACTTTTTGTAACTAAATATGCGTACACTGCCAAAAATATTCAATAGGAAACGACTCTTAGCGGCGGATTTTAAAACAACCAATCAGAAACAGGACCAAAATTGACCACGCTGTCATTAATACAGTCACTGTAATCACATACATGGATATATTATTTACAGTATATGTTCACTACATGTAAACGTACGTCGAATCTTAAAATAACATATCACGGAGTTCGGTACTCTCCCCCATTTCATTCTAACCTGTATCAATTTATTTCTCTCTCGCTTTAGACGTATTTCATACAATGTTTTGTACGATTAATTTAAAAGTTTTGAAATGAAAACGTCAGAAATGTCATTCAATTTCAGTTTATTTCTACCTTCGAAAATTGAACTTTAGAAATGTGACCGTTCATAATTTGTTCTATTCCTTATAATTCTTCAAGCGAAGACGTATCTTTTCACCGGTGTGTTAAGTAGATGGTTTGTTTAATAAAAACCTTATTTAAAAAATTATTTCAATTCCTTCAAAATTCTTGACCTGTCCCACAACAGCCAATTCCCCTAGTCCCAGTTTAGTAGAAGATCATTGTGATACCAATAAATGTGTAGTGTGTAATAAGTAACATTTAATTTTATTTATATAAAATTTTTAGAAAATGAAAGGGGAGGTACTTCTTATTTTCAACCTACCGATGCTAGATAAATTTGAGATCTAACAATTGAGCACTTTAATAGTCCTCGAAGGACAAAACGACATTTGAATATAATTCAAAAATATATTGGCGAGTAAAGAGTACTTACTAAAAGACTGAAAAAGGAAAATACAGAGCTAGTCAGTAAAATAAATAACATAGAAGATATGTTAAGTCATATATGTGACCAGAATCTATTAAATCAAGAGAGGAAGTCAAACTGCCAATCGTAAAACTCAAAGGCTATAACGAGTGAATATCCTGCACACCACCTCATAGAGTGAGGCTGTGTAGACTGTTGAGGATATGTTTTTTAATTTGTGTTTACTTATACCATTACTTCTTTTCTACATTTTGTAGCATCTTGAGACCAAAAAGACTATTTCTGGCACCAGGTAACACGAGTTAAATGTATTGTGTCAGAATTTCACTCAATGTCGGGCCAAAGTACCTCTCTAAAGGATAGCGGTACACGTAATTCACGCACTGAGAGTGACAGAAATAGATGGTACGTCTTGTTCAACTATAGCAACGGCACGCCGTATCTTGTACTTATATAATATATCTGTGATCACATATGATTGGTAGCAGAGCTAGTAACTGGCTCTGATTGGTGGCAGAGTCAGTAAGTCAGCAATAAGTGATTGAGTTATGTCTAAAAATTTACTTGAAATTGGCAATACTGTAAGTCTACGTCAAATTCGAGGTTAGCAGGTTATGTTTTGCGTCAATCTGTGTTAAATAACAAACAAAACCTAACCTGCTAACCTCGAATTTGACATAGACTTACAGTCTTGCCAATTTTAAGTACAATTTCGGATTGCCAATAAATGTCACATTGACGGAATTGTGTTACTAACCTCAAAGTGACGCATATGACAGAGGAACAAACATGGCGGACGTGGCGGTACTCTCCTATATCTACTGACTCTGATTAGTGGCAGAGCCAGTAGATATAGAGAGTACCGCCATTCTTTGATCCGTGAAAATGCCGCCATCGCCGCCATTTTTGTTCCCATCAGCAATGACTGATTGAGTTATGTCTAAATTTTTACTTGAAATTGGCAAGACTGTAAGTCTATGTCAAATTCGAGGTTATCAGGTTATGTTTTCCATCAGTTTGTGTCAAATAACAAACAAAACCTAACCTACTAACCTCGAATTTGACATAGACTTACAGTCTTGCCAATTTTAAGTAAAATTTCGGATTGCAAATAAATGTCACATTGACGGAATTGTGTTACAAACCTCAAAGTGAAGCATATGACAGAGGAACAAACATGGCGGACGTGGCGGTATTCTCCTATATACACTGGCTCTGATCACATATACAGTGACTTTATAAGGACAGTGCGATTAATTGTAGGTGGCGGCCATTTTGAGGCGTTTCTGTTACAGCCTGCATAGACAAATCTAACAATATTTCGCTTGATTTCAATAATAGAAGCATCGGTTGTAAATAAACAGGCATAGTAAATGTAGAGAAGCAACTATTCTCTCTTCAAATGATAAGAGACCTCATCAATTAAAACTTGCACGGGTGTTTATCTACAAATAACTCCGATTTTATCAAAAAACTGTTTTAAAACCGTAATACTGAAACTAACAATAATGGTTTTCAGTTGAAAACGTCTGAAATATTACTAAAATATGACTACAAATACCTGTGTAAACTGCAGGAGTTGTCTGTACCGCATTCAGTCCATTTGTTACAATGTGACAGGATTTGCATGCGCATTTTTTAACGGTGTCAGTGACATTTAGTAACAAAACATTACTAAAGTAAAAATTATTGCTTGGTTAAAATTTAGTTTGCATTCGTACTTACTTTATTTTTGTGTATAAAATAACACAAGTGTAGATCAATGATGATACAATATTTATTTTGATGCTTAGGCCGTGTTCAGTAACTGAGCTACTTTAGATAATTTATACCGGGTGACTATAAATGATGGTAATTTTTTTCTTAGGTTGGCACTGTTAATGTTGGTGACACTGTAAGTCTATGTTAAATTCAATGTTCGCAGGTTAGGTTTTGCGTCATTCTGTGTCAAAACTGACGCAAAACCTAACCTGCTAACCCCGAATTTGACATAGACTTACAGTGCCACCAACATAAACAGTGCCAACCTAAGAAAAAAAATCACAATCATTTATAGTCACCCTTAGAATGGCTATGTCTTATTTTGACATTAGTAACTTTTTGTAACTAAATATGCGTACACTGCCAAAAATATTCAATAGGAAACGACTCTTAGCGGCGGATTTTAAAACAACCAATCAGAAACAGGACCAAAATTGACCACGCTGTCATTAATACAGTCACTGTAATCACATACATGGATATATTATTTACAGTATATGTTCACTACATGTAAACGTACGTCGAATCTTAAAATAACATATCACGGAGTTCGGTACTCTCCCCCATTTCATTCTAACCTGTATCAATTTATTTCTCTCTCGCTTTAGACGTATTTCATACAATGTTTTGTACGATTAATTTAAAAGTTTTGAAATGAAAACGTCAGAAATGTCATTCAATTTCAGTTTATTTCTACCTTCGAAAATTGAACTTTAGAAATGTGACCGTTCATAATTTGTTCTATTCCTTATAATTCTTCAAGCGAAGACGTATCTTTTCACCGGTGTGTTAAGTAGATGGTTTGTTTAATAAAAACCTTATTTAAAAAATTATTTCAATTCCTTCAAAATTCTTGACCTGTCCCACAACAGCCAATTCCCCTAGTCCCAGTTTAGTAGAAGATCATTGTGATACCAATAAATGTGTAGTGTGTAATAAGTAACATTTAATTTTATTTATATAAAATTTTTAGAAAATGAAAGGGGAGGTACTTCTTATTTTCAACCTACCGATGCTAGATATATTTGAGATCTAACAATTGAGCACTTTAATAGTCCTCGAAGGACAAAACGACATTTGAATATAATTCAAAAATATATTGGCGAGTAAAGAGTACTTACTAAAAGACTGAAAAAGGAAAATACAGAGCTAGTCAGTAAAATAAATAACATAGAAGATATGTTAAGTCATATATGTGACCAGAATCTATTAAATCAAGAGAGGAAGTCAAACTGCCAATCGTAAAACTCAAAGGCTATAACGAGTGAATATCCTGCACACCACCTCATAGAGTGAGGCTGTGTAGACTGTTGAGGATATGTTTTTTAATTTGTGTTTACTTATACCATTACTTCTTTTCTACATTTTGTAGCATCTTGAGACCAAAAAGACTATTTCTGGCACCAGGTAACACGAGTTAAATGTATTGTGTCAGAATTTCACTCAATGTCGGGCCAAAGTACCTCTCTAAAGGATAGCGGTACACGTAATTCACGCACTGAGAGTGACAGAAATAGATGGTACGTCTTGTTCAACTATAGCAACGGCACGCCGTATCTTGTACTTATATAATATATCTGTGATCACATATGATTGGTAGCAGAGCTAGTAACTGGCTCTGATTGGTGGCAGAGTCAGTAAGTCAGCAATAAGTGATTGAGTTATGTCTAAAAATTTACTTGAAATTGGCAATACTGTAAGTCTACGTCAAATTCGAGGTTAGCAGGTTATGTTTTGCGTCAATCTGTGTTAAATAACAAACAAAACCTAACCTGCTAACCTCGAATTTGACATAGACTTACAGTCTTGCCAATTTTAAGTACAATTTCGGATTGCCAATAAATGTCACATTGACGGAATTGTGTTACTAACCTCAAAGTGACGCATATGACAGAGGAACAAACATGGCGGACGTGGCGGTACTCTCCTATATCTACTGACTCTGATTAGTGGCAGAGCCAGTAGATATAGAGAGTACCGCCATTCTTTGATCCGTGAAAATGCCGCCATCGCCGCCATTTTTGTTCCCATCAGCAATGACTGATTGAGTTATGTCTAAATTTTTACTTGAAATTGGCAAGACTGTAAGTCTATGTCAAATTCGAGGTTATCAGGTTATGTTTTCCATCAGTTTGTGTCAAATAACAAACAAAACCTAACCTACTAACCTCGAATTTGACATAGACTTACAGTCTTGCCAATTTTAAGTAAAATTTCGGATTGCAAATAAATGTCACATTGACGGAATTGTGTTACAAACCTCAAAGTGAAGCATATGACAGAGGAACAAACATGGCGGACGTGGCGGTATTCTCCTATATACACTGGCTCTGATCACATATACAGTGACTTTATAAGGACAGTGCGATTAATTGTAGGTGGCGGCCATTTTGAGGCGTTTCTGTTACAGCCTGCATAGACAAATCTAACAATATTTCGCTTGATTTCAATAATAGAAGCATCGGTTGTAAATAAACAGGCATAGTAAATGTAGAGAAGCAACTATTCTCTCTTCAAATGATAAGAGACCTCATCAATTAAAACTTGCACGGGTGTTTATCTACAAATAACTCCGATTTTATCAAAAAACTGTTTTAAAACCGTAATACTGAAACTAACAATAATGGTTTTCAGTTGAAAACGTCTGAAATATTACTAAAATATGACTACAAATACCTGTGTAAACTGCAGGAGTTGTCTGTACCGCATTCAGTCCATTTGTTACAATGTGACAGGATTTGCATGCGCATTTTTTAACGGTGTCAGTGACATTTAGTAACAAAACATTACTAAAGTAAAAATTATTGCTTGGTTAAAATTTAGTTTGCATTCGTACTTACTTTATTTTTGTGTATAAAATAACACAAGTGTACATCAATGATGATACAATATTTATTTTGATGCTTAGGCCGTGTTCAGTAACTGAGCTACTTTAGATAATTTATACCGGGTGACTATAAATGATGGTAATTTTTTTCTTAGGTTGGCACTGTTAATGTTGGTGACACTGTAAGTCTATGTTAAATTCAATGTTCGCAGGTTAGGTTTTGCGTCATTCTGTGTCAAAACTGACGCAAAACCTAACCTGCTAACCCCGAATTTGACATAGACTTACAGTGCCACCAACATAAACAGTGCCAACCTAAGAAAAAAAATCACAATCATTTATAGTCACCCTTAGAATGGCTATGTCTTATTTTGACATTAGTAACTTTTTGTAACTAAATATGCGTACACTGCCAAAAATATTCAATAGGAAACGACTCTTAGCGGCGGATTTTAAAACAACCAATCAGAAACAGGACCAAAATTGACCACGCTGTCATTAATACAGTCACTGTAATCACATACATGGATATATTATTTACAGTATATGTTCACTACATGTAAACGTACGTCGAATCTTAAAATAACATATCACGGAGTTCGGTACTCTCCCCCATTTCATTCTAACCTGTATCAATTTATTTCTCTCTCGCTTTAGACGTATTTCATACAATGTTTTGTACGATTAATTTAAAAGTTTTGAAATGAAAACGTCAGAAATGTCATTCAATTTCAGTTTATTTCTACTTTCGAAAATTGAACTTTAGAAATGTGACCGTTCATAATTTGTTCTATTCCTTATAATTCTTCAAGCGAAGACGTATCTTTTCACCGGTGTGTTAAGTAGATGGTTTGTTTAATAAAAACCTTATTTAAAAAATTATTTCAATTCCTTCAAAATTCTTGACCTGTCCCACAACAGCCAATTTCCCTAGTCCCAGTTTAGTAGAAGATCATTGTGATACCAATAAATGTGTAGTGTGTAATAAGTAACATTTAATTTTATTTATATAAAATTTTTAGAAAATGAAAGGGGAGGTACTTCTTATTTTCAACCTACCGATGCTAGATATATTTGAGATCTAACAATTGAGCACTTTAATAGTCCTCGAAGGACAAAACGACATTTGAATATAATTCAAAAATATATTGGCGAGTAAAGAGTACTTACTAAAAGACTGAAAAAGGAAAATACAGAGCTAGTCAGTAAAATAAATAACATAGAAGATATGTTAAGTCATATATGTGACCAGAATCTATTAAATCAAGAGAGGAAGTCAAACTGCCAATCGTAAAACTCAAAGGCTATAACGAGTGAATATCCTGCAAACCACCTCATAGAGTGAGGCTGTGTAGACTGTTGAGGATATGTTTTTTAATTTGTGTTTACTTATACCATTACTTCTTTTCTACATTTTGTAGCATCTTGAGACCAAAAAGACTATTTCTGGCACCAGGTAACACGAGTTAAATGTATTGTGTCAGAATTTCACTCAATGTCGGGCCAAAGTACCTCTCTAAAGGATAGCGGTACACGTAATTCACGCACTGAGAGTGACAGAAATAGATGGTACGTCTTGTTCAACTATAGCAACGGCACGCCGTATCTTGTACTTATATAATATATCTGTGATCACATATGATTGGTAGCAGAGCTAGTAACTGGCTCTGATTGGTGGCAGAGTCAGTAAGTCAGCAATAAGTGATTGAGTTATGTCTAAAATTTTACTTGAAATTGGCAATACTGTAAGTCTACGTCAAATTCGAGGTTAGCAGGTTATGTTTTGCGTCAATCTGTGTTAAATAACAAACAAAACCTAACCTGCTAACCTCGAATTTGACATAGACTTACAGTCTTGCCAATTTTAAGTACAATTTCGGATTGCCAATAAATGTCACATTGACGGAATTGTGTTACTAACCTCAAAGTGACGCATATGACAGAGGAACAAACATGGCGGACGTGGCGGTACTCTCCTATATCTACTGACTCTGATTAGTGGCAGAGCCAGTAGATATAGAGAGTACCGCCATTCTTTGATCCGTGAAAATGCCGCCATCGCCGCCATTTTTGTTCCCATCAGCAATGACTGATTGAGTTATGTCTAAATTTTTACTTGAAATTGGCAAGACTGTAAGTCTATGTCAAATTCGAGGTTATCAGGTTATGTTTTCCATCAGTTTGTGTCAAATAACAAACAAAACCTAACCTACTAACCTCGAATTTGACATAGACTTACAGTCTTGCCAATTTTAAGTAAAATTTCGGATTGCCAATAAATGTCACGTTGACGGAATTGTGTTACAAAACCTCAAAGTGACGCATATGACAAAGGAAGAAACATGGCGGACGTGGCGGTACTCTCTATATCTACTGGCTCTGATTAGTGGCAGAGCCAGTAGATATAGAGAGTACCGCCATATCCGCCATGTTTGTTCCTCTGACATATGCGTCACTTTGAGGTTTGTAACACAATTCCGTCAACGTGACGTTTGTTGGCAATCCAAAGCTTTACTTAAAATTGGCAAGACTGTAAGTCTATGTCAAATTCGAGGTTAGCAGGTTAGTTTTTGAGTCAGTTTTGACACAAACTGGCGCAAAACATAACCTGCTAACCTCGAATTTGACATAGACTTACAGTCTTGCCAATTTCAAGTAAAATTTTAGACATACCTCAATCAGTCATTGCTGGTGGGAACAAAAATGGCGGCGATAGCGGCATTTTCACGGATCAAAGAATGGCGGTACTCTCTATATCTACTGGCTCTGATTAGTGGAACTTTGTTCTGCCATCTGATAGTCAAGCTTAGAAATACTCCCCGAGTTACTGTCCCAGGCACTCTAGACAGGTTTAAACATTTGGCATGAGTGTCTCTACTTGCTTGTACCGTGTGTGACTAGTTCCTGCAGACATTCTGTAGAACACAAGTGAGTGGAAGTGAATAATAGATAAAAACACCTTTGTAAGAAAGAGATAAACATATCTAATTTAAAATTTAGTAGGCTCATTTTTATTTCGGAAAAGTTATGACATATGAAAGTTACATGTCAGCTTGAAACATTAAGGGCCGGTTGCAGAAAGCAATGTTAAGTCTGGTGTTAGCTAACATCGCGTCAAAGTGAACAAAATCTCATCAAATTTTGTTTACTAATGTATTAGTTACCATAAGCATTTGAGATTTGATTCGTTTTTGTTCACTTTGACGCGATGTTAGCTAACACCAGACTTAACATTGCTTTCTGCAACCGGCCCTTAAAGTCAAAAATCAAAGATGAGTAGATATGGAACCATGCCCTTGGTACTAGCTCATTGGCCTGAAGTGTTCCCGGAGAGGGTACCACCAACATTACTTTCTGTAATGAGGATTGTGGCTAAATTCAAGAAAACGCTCCCACTACTATTTGTACAGTAGAAAATCATGAAATAGTATGTCAGTCTCTAGTGGAAAACCCCACTACAAGTTCTAGACGGCGTAGTGCTGAACTAGGTTTATCTATATAGAACTTCACTTAGGCGCATTACAAGAGGAATAAATTTAAAGTTTATAGGCATCGAAAAATGCATTTTTTAAAAGATACTGACTTTGAAAAACGAGAAAATTTTTGTGCTGCATTTCTCAATCAAATTGAAGAAGATGAACATTTTTTCTACAAAATTATTTGGACTGATGAAGCAGGTTTTAAATTAAATGGAAGCGTAAATCGAAATTTTTGTGTTCATTACGCTGTTGAAAACTCTCATCTTACTTTGAAAAATCTCTTAAACGAACCAGGACTGACTGTCTGGGGGGGATTTCATCTTTTGGTGTTGTTGGTCCTTACTTTTTTCGAGAAACGGTAGCTGCTCAAAATTATTTAAATATGCTGCAAAATGACGTGATATCCCAGCTTCAGCAAAGAAAATACTTTGGTGATTTATATTTTATGCAGGATGGCGCGCCTCCTCATTTGGGAGCTGCTGTCCAAACATTTTTAAACGAATATTTTCCAGCCAAACGCATTGGAAGAAACGGCACTGTTGAGTGGCCAGGTAGAAATCCAGATATAACACTTGTGGACTATTTTTTCTGGGAATGGATTAAAATTAAGTGTACTAAAATAAACCCAATAATCTAGAAGAACTGGAAGAAGCAATTACAAATGCTTTTCAAGAGCTTGCACAAGAGTATGGTCTCTGCTGCACTGTCTCCAGATCAGTAAAATATTGTTTGCAGTGTTTAGATCAGAATGGAAAGCAGTATATCAAGCATAAATACTCGAATTTTCATACTATCGTAAGTTTTATCATTTTTCGTGTTATGGTGTATTTAAAGAATTAAGACTTATCAGGATTCCTCAATTCAAGAGAAGGAAAATTTAGTAGTCTGAAGATGTCTATTTTTTGCATTGAAAAACGAATATTAAACTACAAATACACATCATGCTTTTCATTTGACATTTATTATCTTTTTTAATTTATAATATGTAATAAATGACAGTAAATTACGTAATGAACCTAACACAGGGCATTTAGTAAAAAATTAAATGTGTTCAACATTTTTTATTTTTTGACGATATATATATAAAATAATTAAAATTCAAAATAACCAGTATATTAGAACTCTAGATTCGTGAGCACTTTTTTTCGTGGTAGTGGATGTTTAAGAAACCGAGGTTTGTCAAGGTTTCATAAGCATTCGAGAATACAAATATTCTTACGGACCGTGGTTGGTGTACTATCTTTTCAACCACCTTAGAAATGTACCAAGAAACGTAGACATATTTTGGCAGAAGAAATAAATGTAATAATTAGTGCTAGCATAGTAGAACGTTACATGAAAGAAATATAGTCTCTTAGACGTCAGTAATATATTGGTGATATGGGGTATATAAAGCAGTCCATAACGCCCTAGGGCGTTATGACGGGGCGTAATAATAACGCCCGCTCATTATGCGCTCTCATGCCCTCTCGAATGGGCATAACGAGCGGGCGTTATCATTACGCCCGTTCATAACGCCCTAGGGCTCTACAAGCTTTTCAAGTTATTGGAGTATTCAAAGTGTAAAATAAAACGTCGTATGCACCATGGGTATTACTTGATAATCATAGTCCTCGGGCGACTTATAAATTCTTGGGCCAGATGCCCTCAGGCTTGTAAACTGGTGCCCTCGAAAGGGCATAAACATCTCTCCGGGCGGTAAGCCCTAATAAATTCACGACAAACGGTAATCTTAGCTTGCTGTTCAAATATTTTGTCATTAACGACTTACTTGATGCTTATGAAAAGTGAATAGAAATTATATTATTTGTGTACTCCTGTAACTGAAATGGCATTTAACATACTAACATACACGTCGCTAAATGACCTTTTAATCATGCCCTCATAACCTATGACTAAAGAGCCTCTGAGTCACGAGCTGAAGTAGGTAGTAGGTATTTGCTTTATTAGAAAAAGTATAGTATGTAACACATTATATGGACTCGTCTAGACACTCGTTTATTAAACACTCGTGACTAAAGTGACGTTTATAAAACTTGTTACATAATATACTATTAGAATCACTGCACTAGCCAACAATTGAACTCAAAATATCTTGGACCACAATTAAATTCTTACTTTGCCGTACATAAGCAAAAATACCCCATGTTGAATTTTAAAGATGGACGTTGCCCAAAATAGCTTTGTAACAACGAGTTAGTCCTTTATTTCCATATTTTATCAAATTCACAGAAAACATAATAAAACCGCTCCGGCATTTATTTCCATAAGTTTCTATGCGTAACAAATGCCTTGTGGTAACTGCAATTGTTAATCTATAATTGAAATTGAAATTTTGAAGATAAATGTACAGTGCGCTTTTATTATTTCAAAGAATATAATATATAACGCTTCCCCACATTTCTGTGTAATTCTCGATGCCGTTTAACAGGCTTTGTTCGCTATTGATTTATACCACACCAGACAGCAATTGTGTAACGTCAATGTAATCACTTTACTGAAACAAGAAATTGTGGATGCGTTAGCAGTGGAAATGTAATACCCTCTATTGTTACATTTTTAAGTATAAATATTCCTTCATCGAGATCATGTCAATATTTACATTAACATTAATATCTTTGAAGGGCAGTAAATACTTAACCCTATTAGTAGCAAATGCTTCCATTTACGATTTTATTATGATCAAATATAGCAACATACACTTAAATTAAAATATATTTCAACCTGACTTCTAGATTGAAGTTGAATATCTGTAAAATAAAGACCAAAAAGGTATATTTAATGTGGCAAGTATTGACCCAGCAGGACAAATGGCTCAAGGTGACTCTAGGCTATTCGCTCTAGAAGTGATAACATTATTTATATATTTGACATTGGCCTTCTTGATTGTCAAAAACTGACGTAGACGTCAATTCTCGATAATCATAATTTTTGAAATATATATTTATAAAATATATATTAGCTCGGGCAATTGAAAATAAAATAGCATATGCTATTCGGAGTAAAAGTGACTTTGTGTGCCCCGCCCTGAGTTGTCTGACTAGCCTTACGCTCGTCAGTCAAACGCGTCCGGTCTCGCCATACAAATTGCCATTTTTAATCCTAATAACATAATATAACATGTGAGCCACGGGCTGCTGAATTGTGTGACAAATGTATAAAGTGACGTTTGTCACACAATTCAGCAGGCCGTGATGAGAGCAAACGAAAATGAAATCAGGCTTGGCTTTGAAATATTTGTTTGTGTTGGTGGCACTGTAAGTTTATGTCAAGTTCGAGGTTATCACGTTAGGTACGGCTATCACGGAAAAAAGTTGGTCCCGGCGGTCATAACAACATCATGACAGTCGTTAGTGGGGTTGGAAGTCCTCATAACTACAGTGGCTATATAAGGACAGTGTGGTCAATTTTGGTCCTGTTTCTGATTGGTTGTTTTAAAATCCGCCATTAAGAGTCGTTTTACGAAATCACACATAGTCACACAAAATTGCTTCTAAGTCCTTTATTATTGAAAGTAGCCCCAATATGAAGTGGAATGAAATAATCCTCATAAAATTCTACAGTGTTCTGTGTAAGCGAATGCCGAATTTTGTTTGTATAAGTAAATGTCAACGAGTTAAAGTAAAATGCTTTTTGCGAAAATTGCGCATTCGGATTGCCAATAAATGTCACGTTGACGGAATTGTGTTACAAAACCTCAAAGTGACGCATATGACAAAGGAAGAAACATGGCGGACGTGGCGGTACTCTCTATATCTACTGGCTCTGATTAGTGGCAGAGCCAGTAGATATAGAGAGTACCGCCATATCCGCCATGTTTGTTCCTCTGACATATGCGTCACTTTGAGGTTTGTAACACAATTCCGTCAACGTGACGTTTGTTGGCAATCCAAAGCTTTACTTAAAATTGGCAAGACTGTAAGTCTATGTCAAATTCGAGGTTAGCAGGTTAGTTTTTGAGTCAGTTTTGACACAAACTGGCGCAAAACATAACCTGCTAACCTCGAATTTGACATAGACTTACAGTCTTGCCAATTTCAAGTAAAATTTTAGACATACCTCAATCAGTCATTGCTGGTGGGAACAAAAATGGCGGCGATAGCGGCATTTTCACGGATCAAAGAATGGCGGTACTCTCTATATCTACTGGCTCTGATTAGTGGAACTTTGTTCTGCCATCTGATAGTCAAGCTTAGAAATACTCCCCGAGTTACTGTCCCAGGCACTCTAGACAGGTTTAAACATTTGGCATGAGTGTCTCTACTTGCTTGTACCGTGTGTGACTAGTTCCTGCAGACATTCTGTAGAACACAAGTGAGTGGAAGTGAATAATAGATAAAAACACCTTTGTAAGAAAGAGATAAACATATCTAATTTAAAATTTAGTAGGCTCATTTTTATTTCGGAAAAGTTATGACATATGAAAGTTACATGTCAGCTTGAAACATTAAGGGCCGGTTGCAGAAAGCAATGTTAAGTCTGGTGTTAGCTAACATCGCGTCAAAGTGAACAAAATCTCATTAAATTTTGTTTACTAATGTATTAGTTACCATAAGCATTTGAGATTTGATTCGTTTTTGTTCACTTTGACGCGATGTTAGCTAACACCAGACTTAACATTGCTTTCTGCAACCGGCCCTTAAAGTCAAAAATCAAAGATGAGTAGATATGGAACCATGCCCTTGGTACTAGCTCATTGGCCTGAAGTGTTCCCGGAGAGGGTACCACCAACATTACTTTCTGTAATGAGGATTGTGGCTAAATTCAAGAAAACGCTCCCACTACTATTTGTACAGTAGAAAATCATGAAATAGTATGTCAGTCTCTAGTGGAAAACCCCACTACAAGTTCTAGACGGCGTAGTGCTGAACTAGGTTTATCTATATAGAACTTCACTTAGGCGCATTACAAGAGGAATAAATTTAAAGTTTATAGGCATCGAAAAATGCATTTTTTAAAAGATACTGACTTTGAAAAACGAGAAAATTTTTGTGCTGCATTTCTCAATCAAATTGAAGAAGATGAACATTTTTTCTACAAAATTATTTGGACTGATGAAGCAGGTTTTAAATTAAATGGAAGCGTAAATCGAAATTTTTGTGTTCATTACGCTGTTGAAAACTCTCATCTTACTTTGAAAAATCTCTTAAACGAACCAGGACTGACTGTCTGGGGGGGATTTCATCTTTTGGTGTTGTTGGTCCTTACTTTTTTCGAGAAACGGTAGCTGCTCAAAATTATTTAAATATGCTGCAAAATGACGTGATATCCCAGCTTCAGCAAAGAAAATACTTTGGTGATTTATATTTTATGCAGGATGGCGCGCCTCCTCATTTGGGAGCTGCTGTCCAAACATTTTTAAACGAATATTTTCCAGCCAAACGCATTGGAAGAAACGGCACTGTTGAGTGGCCAGGTAGAAATCCAGATATAACACTTGTGGACTATTTTTTCTGGGAATGGATTAAAATTAAGTGTACTAAAATAAACCCAATAATCTAGAAGAACTGGAAGAAGCAATTACAAATGCTTTTCAAGAGCTTGCACAAGAGTATGGTCTCTGCTGCACTGTCTCCAGATCAGTAAAATATTGTTTGCAGTGTTTAGATCAGAATGGAAAGCAGTATATCAAGCATAAATACTCGAATTTTCATACTATCGTAAGTTTTATCATTTTTCGTGTTATGGTGTATTTAAAGAATTAAGACTTATCAGGATTCCTCAATTCAAGAGAAGGAAAATTTAGTAGTCTGAAGATGTCTATTTTTTGCATTGAAAAACGAATATTAAACTACAAATACACATCATGCTTTTCATTTGACATTTATTATCTTTTTTAATTTATAATATGTAATAAATGACAGTAAATTACGTAATGAACCTAACACAGGGCATTTAGTAAAAAATTAAATGTGTTCAACATTTTTTATTTTTTGACGATATATATATAAAATAATTAAAATTCAAAATAACCAGTATATTAGAACTCTAGATTCGTGAGCACTTTTTTTCGTGGTAGTGGATGTTTAAGAAACCGAGGTTTGTCAAGGTTTCATAAGCATTCGAGAATACAAATATTCTTACGGACCGTGGTTGGTGTACTATCTTTTCAACCACCTTAGAAATGTACCAAGAAACGTAGACATATTTTGGCAGAAGAAATAAATGTAATAATTAGTGCTAGCATAGTAGAACGTTACATGAAAGAAATATAGTCTCTTAGACGTCAGTAATATATTGGTGATATGGGGTATATAAAGCAGTCCATAACGCCCTAGGGCGTTATGACGGGGCGTAATAATAACGCCCGCTCATTATGCGCTCTCATGCCCTCTCGAATGGGCATAACGAGCGGGCGTTATCATTACGCCCGTTCATAACGCCCTAGGGCTCTACAAGCTTTTCAAGTTATTGGAGTATTCAAAGTGTAAAATAAAACGTCGTATGCACCATGGGTATTACTTGATAATCATAGTCCTCGGGCGACTTATAAATTCTTGGGCCAGATGCCCTCAGGCTTGTAAACTGGTGCCCTCGAAAGGGCATAAACATCTCTCCGGGCGGTAAGCCCTAATAAATTCACGACAAACGGTAATCTTAGCTTGCTGTTCAAATATTTTGTCATTAACGACTTACTTGATGCTTATGAAAAGTGAATAGAAATTATATTATTTGTGTACTCCTGTAACTGAAATGGCATTTAACATACTAACATACACGTCGCTAAATGACCTTTTAATCATGCCCTCATAACCTATGACTAAAGAGCCTCTGAGTCACGAGCTGAAGTAGGTAGTAGGTATTTGCTTTATTAGAAAAAGTATAGTATGTAACACATTATATGGACTCGTCTAGACACTCGTTTATTAAACACTCGTGACTAAAGTGACGTTTATAAAACTTGTTACATAATATACTATTAGAATCACTGCACTAGCCAACAATTGAACTCAAAATATCTTGGACCACAATTAAATTCTTACTTTGCCGTACATAAGCAAAAATACCCCATGTTGAATTTTAAAGATGGACGTTGCCCAAAATAGCTTTGTAACAACGAGTTAGTCCTTTATTTCTATATTTTATCAAATTCACAGAAAACATAATAAAACCGCTCCGGCATTTATTTCCATAAGTTTCTATGCGTAACAAATGCCTTGTGGTAACTGCAATTGTTAATCTATAATTGAAATTGAAATTTTGAAGATAAATGTACAGTGCGCTTTTATTATTTCAAAGAATATAATATATAACGCTTCCCCACATTTCTGTGTAATTCTCGATGCCGTTTAACAGGCTTTGTTCGCTATTGATTTATACCACACCAGACAGCAATTGTGTAACGTCAATGTAATCACTTTACTGAAACAAGAAATTGTGGATGCGTTAGCAGTGGAAATGTAATACCCTCTATTGTTACATTTTTAAGTATAAATATTCCTTCATCGAGATCATGTCAATATTTACATTAACATTAATATCTTTGAAGGGCAGTAAATACTTAACCCTATTAGTAGCAAATGCTTCCATTTACGATTTTATTATGATCAAATATAGCAACATACACTTAAATTAAAATATATTTCAACCTGACTTCTAGATTGAAGTTGAATATCTGTAAAATAAAGACCAAAAAGGTATATTTAATGTGGCAAGTATTGACCCAGCAGGACAAATGGCTCAAGGTGACTCTAGGCTATTCGCTCTAGAAGTGATAACATTATTTATATATTTGACATTGGCCTTCTTGATTGTCAAAAACTGACGTAGACGTCAATTCTCGATAATCATAATTTTTGAAATATATATTTATAAAATATATATTAGCTCGGGCAATTGAAAATAAAATAGCATATGCTATTCGGAGTAAAAGTGACTTTGTGTGCCCCGCCCTGAGTTGTCTGACTAGCCTTACGCTCGTCAGTCAAACGCGTCCGGTCTCGCCATACAAATTGCCATTTTTAATCCTAATAACATAATATAACATGTGAGCCACGGGCTGCTGAATTGTGTGACAAATGTATAAAGTGACGTTTGTCACACAATTCAGCAGGCCGTGATGAGAGCAAACGAAAATGAAATCAGGCTTGGCTTTGAAATATTTGTTTGTGTTGGTGGCACTGTAAGTTTATGTCAAGTTCGAGGTTATCACGTTAGGTACGGCTATCACGGAAAAAAGTTGGTCCCGGCGGTCATAACAACATCATGACAGTCGTTAGTGGGGTTGGAAGTCCTCATAACTACAGTGGCTATATAAGGACAGTGTGGTCAATTTTGGTCCTGTTTCTGATTGGTTGTTTTAAAATCCGCCATTAAGAGTCGTTTTACGAAATCACACATAGTCACACAAAATTGCTTCTAAGTCCTTTATTATTGAAAGTAGCCCCAATATGAAGTGGAATGAAATAATCCTCATAAAATTCTACAGTGTTCTGTGTAAGCGAATGCCGAATTTTGTTTGTATAAGTAAATGTCAACGAGTTAAAGTAAAATGCTTTTTGCGAAAATTGCGCATCAGTCCAAATCAAAAGCCATAATAAACTATATAAATGTCTTAATGCCAAAGATTATTGCATCAAATTAAAGAGAATTTATGGGCGACGTACCACTAAATACTCTATTCCTCTACATTAATTGGTAGAATAAATACAACGGTTTGATTATGAATATAAAAAAAATTGTTTTTGTTGAGTTTTTGTATGTAATCTCTGTGTCGAACAACGCAAAATGTTGTCAATTTTCGTTTTCTATGTACAAAAACACAATAAAGAAGATAAAAAAGGACACCTTGACTTATATTCCAATATTAGGTTGCTCGTTAACGAGGATTTTTAATCGCTGGCAGCGATTCCTTACTTTTCACATCGTCTCTTGCCGTTTAATTCTGTTTAAGTAATATTATTGACATTCTTGTAAAATTAATGCTACACTGCACATTTTTTGACCACCTCATAAGTATTGCACAAATTTTCGCGATCGTGGGTATACAGCGCTCTGCAAAGCATATCAGAATTTCACATATGTCCAGTCCGTATAAAATGACGTTTATGTCATAATTTATCAGGGTGACGTTTGTCTTACAATTTAGCAGGCCGCGCACAGAACAATACCTAAGGGCGTGGCTGGTGGTTGTAGAGACGACTCTTAATGGCTGCCGTTTTTAAAATTGACCACACTGTCCTTATATAGCCACTGTACTCATAACTGCACAGCGACGCCTATAATTGGCCTAACGGCTGTTGGCTGAGTGCGAATTAAATAAATAAATAAATAAATAAATAAATATTATACATATCTTGCTAGTAGGGCCTGGAAACTTCAGAAAACATTACGGCACCGACACAGTCTCACTCTGAGTATAAAGCGTCTAGTGCGCATGCCTGAGAATTCAAACTCCGCCTTTAGAAGCGAATTTTAAACTTGATTACTACCCCACCGCGCGGACAACGCCGACGCGCTTGCGCACAGCTCATCATATACAGTGAAGGGTTGCCTGTCTGTCTCACTTCCTTCGTGACCCCCCAACTCATAGCCGCTAGCAATATAGTTCTTTAAATATATGGTTTTGCGTCAGTTTGTGACAAAACTAACCTGACTAACCTGATTGATAACCTCGAATTTGACATAGACTTACAGAGCCACCAACACAAACAAATATTTCAAAGCCAAGCTTGATTTCATTTTCGTTTGCTCACATATTACTATTCCGTTTAGTTGCGAGCGTGGGGAATTTCAGTTATCGAAAGGGGTAGAATTTACGTCCATCTGAGTTTTTAGTTCTATATTTTAATTAAATTTTAATCTTCTCCGGTTCTATAATACTCAATATAGTAAACAAATAAACTAGGTTTGATTTACTGTAGTGTTTGAAGATAGACGCTAGTTTAGCAAAAAAAAACCGTTCAGCTAGTGAGCTTATAACGCATAGTTTTGTTATTGCAGGTATTAACGCATTTGCTTTCTACGACAACCCTGCAGGCATATGATGATTATTGTTCAGCGTTTTAATATTTTCTAAATGGTCATCCTCTAACATTTAGAAGCGTTATTATATTTTTTACAGCCACATAAGAGCATTGCAGCCTCTTTGGTCGATTGGTTTATTTGCACCGACTTTTTTATTTGATGCCTTATAGGAGAAACTGAGTCCACACCTTTGTACTTCCTTAATATGCGCTAGAATTGTGGTAGAACAAAACAATTTCCGATTTCTATTTCGTTGCTTAATAAATGTTTTTTTTTAAATATTTGAAGTTTCGTAGTACTTACTCGTTAACTGCATTAAGTTATTTTTTAACATTTTAAATTGCACCTTGTCTGATTTTACCCACAGCATATTTATCGAGTGCGGGTACCGTAGAACTGCTTCGCTTTTCAAAAGCTTACAAAGTTGTTTTCGTCCTTTTTTCAGGGGAATGAGAATTATTGGTTAAATCATGAAAATCTGAATTCCATTGGTTGTCGAAGTGACCGAAAGGCTATTTAAAATATATGTTTTGGATTGATTAGATATTTCACACGGTTTAATTGACAGTTTAGTAAATCTTGTACGTCGAATGTAAGATGTAGCTTCGAATTCAGTATATTCTGAAGGATGCATGTGTATACTGAACTCTCCCACAAGGTGTTTTCATTAGGATCCCTTATTTTTAATGCATAAACAGATTAAACGAACTATGCATAGCATGGCTCAGCCTGACAACTTGTATGTAATTTTAGTGCTCCGGATATAGTCCCTTATCTTTTTGTATTTGGAGAGATTCTTCGTAGAGGCTTCACTTTGCTGCGGATTTTGGGCCTGGAAAACGTGTTTTGGGTTTATTTTTGTGCCCACGTCTATCAGATGGATCATTTACTACAAGTTCTTAGCCGTCCTGGCTATAAAAGCCAGTATTACAGGATGAGAGTTTAGTTCGTTTTGGTTTTGGTAGCGTTTTGTATTTAGCTGATTGCATACGGCGCGGCGTTTATAGCTTTGACAAGAGGTTCTAAAATTCGCCGATACAGCCTCTGGGAGGCGTGCATTCCCTCAGGCTTGGGAGTTTTATTTGACCTTCATTCGCATCGCCTGAGCTATTAGCTTTGCAGCAGTATTTCTTTTGCGACCTGGTGACTTTTACAAGCACCCTCAACCTGCTGCCAGTATAGCTGTGAGAGCCCGTTTGGAGGATATTTAGCTCGAAATATACATACTATATTTTCGACAATTCGGAATATTATTAAGAGGAAAATAATCATACTACTTCATATTAATAAAAATTACAAGTGACAATAAATAGAAAATTACTCGCCTAATATCCGGCATGTGATGCGATTATTTAAACAAATGATGAACATTGTTAAGGAAACATCCTGACACGGCTAATTATTTTACTCAAGCGGAAACTCAAAACTCTCGGCGGGTGCTAAAATGCTGAAAACGCTCGCTCAGCGGCGAATGTCAATTAGCAAAATCTACTTTCGTTGTTAGTCATCGAAAAAAGCTATTTGTCATCTTAAACTCCTATGGTCAGGTTTGCTGGTTATTCGGTATAGGTGATGCACATTACTCAAATATTGTGGTTCTCGACGCTTTCTTGAGCAAACCTGTTTAATCAAAGATATTTTAATAATTCGCACCTTCTTCATACCTACAACGTTTATATAAACGCATTTTATGTAACTCTTATACTTTTAGAAACGTCTTCCATCTTCGCATCTTTGCGAGACCCTGTATAAACGCATGTTGTGCCTGTCTGGGTGCGTGTGTCACGTAATCATGGTCATTGATCGGGCTCACTTCATCCGCCATCAGTCTTGTCGTCATACTGCTCTACGTCACGCATTGATAAACCTGTATCTTGCAAAGAATCCTACTGACAGTTCAATCAGCGATTTTTTTACGAATTGATGCAATTCGTACTTTCAAGTGTTGCGTTTGACTTCAGTCTTATTAGAAACTTAGACATATAAAACAATATTGCATATAATTCGCATCACTATGTGTTTTTACTGTTTCTACATTATTACGAAAATTGCATATAATTTTCAACAATCTTCAACCTTTGTTCGATCTAAAAGCTGTTTTCCTTGCGGTGCTTCTAACTGTTTTAATAAGCTTAACAGAGCCTGTGTGCAGGGCTAAAAGATAGTGCATGATAAATGTAGCTTCTGTCTATTACTACTTGTTTTATTTTTAATAATTACATCAGATGAAAACATCTACAGTTTGAAGAATATGCTCTTGATGAAGAAAATAAATCATTTGTATAGCGATAATATTTGAAGGACGATGTAACCTGGTGTAATGATGGGGTTATCTTGATTTTGCCTGTGGTCAATAACATCTAGATGAGGTTTTGG
The DNA here is from genome assembly GCA_940337035.1 of Agriotes lineatus. NCBI lineage: Eukaryota > Metazoa > Arthropoda > Insecta > Coleoptera > Elateridae > Agriotes > Agriotes lineatus. The sequence continues at coordinate 69,581 of CALNHX010006973.1, forward strand.
TCTTTAGGTATAAAGTTACATACTGAAGTATTAATGAACAATAATTTCTAGTGTGTTAAGTGAATTTTTCGAGCTACAGCAACCAGGTACAAAATCGGAATAGAGCAAGGTGTAATTGCAGTAGCGCATATTTGTCTATTTCCTTGCGACGTAAGCTCGTCAAGTCGTTTATGAAGCAATAAATGTTATCATAAATCTAAATTAATAGTTATTAAGGTACCAAGGGCATTATGAGTAAAATAAGAGCCCAAGATTGTTAGTGTACTAACCGAGGGCCTTTGGCCCGAGGTGTGTACAACAATCGCGGGCTCTTAGCTCATAATGCCCGTGGTGCCTTCAAGGTTTTATGTCCTACCAATTTTCTTACCTAATTCATATTCATATTCAATTCATATAATTACTATGATATAGTATTTAAGATTGATCTAGTTAGCTGATCTAAGTTAGATTTGTGACATTAGCTGAGCTGTCATTAATTTTCATTGTGACAGTGGTGCATAATTTTTGAAATAAAGGTTGTATCCATGGAAACAAATACTGTTAATTTTTCATAATAACCCTAGTGTTCTTATGAAGAAAATAATTGCCCTGGAGCGTTATTTTGTATCTAAGATGCCTTAAAATAGAGTCATTAATTTCAATTAATGTACTGGTAGGACATAAAAACTATAAACACACACACGTGCAGAAACTTCATCATGCAATTAAACACCTTATGCAGATTCCGCCAATTAAGCCCTGTCAACTAGAAAGCGTGCTTTTTTAACCAATCGGGTGCGATCATCTCACTGTCACTACTGCCACTTGGCGATTCGAATGGACTGGAGTGTCAGTTTGTTTCGGGGAGTCATCTAAAAAGCCTTCAAGGAGTTGGTTGGTGTAGTTCAGTAGCGAGTGATTGACGGGAAGATAATGTGTTAAAGCTGCGAGAGGTTCAATTATCGGAGGAGATATCTTCATATCGCTTTATACGGTCAGAAAAGGTCAATTAGGGAGTATGGTTGACAGCATTCTCGTCTCATTACGTCCACACAACCAGACTCCATTTCGAGGATCAGTTATGTTCTTTCCAGCTTTCGTCCCGACACCGCAAAAACTCATTCAGACTCGTAGCTATCAACCTTCTTGGCAGCCATCAATAGCGTCAGCGCATTTCGGACGGACAGCAAAAAATCCCCAAGCCCGTTCGATTTTTACTAAGAGAAGTGCCAGAAAAACAATTAAAGTGACGCACGTGTAAAGGACATCGCATAGCGTCAATAGCGAGGCAAAAACATTAATTCTTGTCCTGTGAATTAGTAATCTCGTTAGATACCTAAGTAGAATTAACAATAATAATCTTTAGCAGCTCGTGAAAACCCCTATGACGTCATATAGAGAATAGGTTTAATCAATTAAGTCCATTGTCATTATTGTAAATGCTTAATTTTGGTGTTTTTAACTTCAATTGAGTAAAATTAAATTAATCCATGTTTTTATTTTGATCTGATGTTAGTTGCATGTACTCCCTTTATATTTTGTATGTAAAAGATTCTAGCGGTAACGAACGACGAAGGAAAGTTAGTCTGCAGCGTGCTGGACGACGTATGTAACAGATGTTAGTGAAACTCAGGATCGTTTCCAAATACTCCTTTAAGAAACAGCCTGTATTACCAATCTCAAAGTCGGTGGCGCCTAAAAGATTACACATCATAAGTTTACCAGGTCCTCGCCCGGTGTAACGAATATCGAAGTAAACCTTAGAACAGAAAATAGACAGGAAGGCGCATTTCTTTTAACTTGGCTGTAACATCTAGGCGACGGAAACGGCCATTTTGAAAACCCATGTATGACTAATGAGGTGTGATACCGGTTTGACAGTTGTGGGTTTTAGTTAGTTTGAGACTAATTTTAGCTGTTCTCAGACCCCAAATACCAGGACTTTGGGCATTACATTCCATCAGTAAGTCTTAATATTACTTTTCACTTCAAATAGAGAGATAATTTCTCTGAACATGTCACTTGTCATACGTACTTGTACTCAACAATAGTCATGGGCATAGAAGCGAACGTATAAAAGGGTCATTATTTGTAATCACACAATCTGAGGAAGCAATTTAAATTACAGACAGTGACTGAAGTCACACAAACTCACATGTAGTAATAAATTACATAGTGTAAAGTGCACTTAATAAAACTGTTGAAATTGTTTGCTGCACAAGCACCCTCTCGATATGATACGCCACTGCCAAAAGGAAACAACCATCCGCCATTTTGAAAACCCATCGCGGTCGCACGGATTTCTTACAAATGCGGCTTCCTGTCTATTTTTTGTTGTAAGAAGTGAACCTACGACATTCCCGACGAGTTAGCTGGCAAACTATTGTTACACCAATCTCGTCACCCATCGGCTGAGGGGCACTTGTAGTTACCAAATTATTGTCGATCCCAGCCCAGGCCTGTTCTCTATTATTTGTCGTAAAACGAATTTCGGGTGTAACAAGTGCCTAATGTTAATTAAAGATAGAATTTCAATAGAATAGGTATTTAACCAACCTGAAGCAGGATAAGGAGAAACCATAGCGTTTGGCTATTCCAAATTCAAGTTGATCAGCATCGGGCCATGCAAAGATACAGCCATGTGGATATAATTTATTTCAAAGTTTACTTTGTTACACTGAATAGATGAACATTTCATAAAATAATAGGTTTCCGAAATGCAATTGTATTAAACTGCGTGTTTTCCATTCAAAACTTTGCTAGGAGATAGCGTTGCTTTTGCACAACCTCTGCTAGGCAGAGATGCATCCATCTACTCCATTCTACTAAAATTATTTATAAACGTGGATTATTCAAACTTGGCTATATTATAATTTTATAAGTCATGATCGGTTATTAGTAGCTTCAGCGTACTTATGCGAACGTTTTGTCCGTCTGTCTGTGTGTCTGTCTGGATCGCCTGTAACTTTCGAACGGCTACAGATATCGAAATTTTGAAAGGGGGAAAAGTTGTTGCTAAGGTCCCGAGCACCTTCATGCGCTATTTGGTTTTGGCGAAAGGTCAACCGTTGGCGACCTATGTCAAAGGTCACTTTATTTTTCAATGGCAACATGGGTCATATGGGGTATCAATCGAAAGCTATGGTCAAGGGCTACATATACTTAATGTTTTCGCAGTGCTGAAGCTACTCTTTAGACCTGTACTTGAGCAGTTTATTACTTACAGTGCTGTTCAATTTTGATTATAATAAAAATTAACAAATTTACTCATATTGCGTATGTTGTGAGACGCACTGTATATGTTTGGATTAATAGGTACGCATTTATGTCTATTAAACAGCCTACTTGAGATGGAAAGAAGCTAAAGTTCTTCGAACCGAAGAACATTGTACCAAAAACATCTTCAAAGTTATAGAGATTAAGCTGCCATGCTAATGATTTATTGTTGAAGTGCAAGCATCTAAAGATGTGTTGTTCAATAAAAAAGTTTTTCACACATAGTCGAAATTGTACATTTTATTAATACACGCACGATGCTGCCGATTACAAAGCGTAGGATCGGAGCTTTGGGGCTAAACATTTGTTAACATGTCAGTTCACCTCGACGCGTTTCGATCGGATTCGCTAACGTGTACTAAGAATGGGTGTAAAAAGTTAAAAACTGTGGAGAAAAAAGTGGTGTTACATTAATCTATCTATAATAAACTTTTTTACAGACGAAGTGTCGCTATAATAGATGAGTCGATTTTCATGGGTACTTCTATAAGCAATAACCATAGTGCGTTCTCAATATTGTAAACTAAGTACAATCCATTAAAATTTATATAAAAATATTTAAGCAGCCAAGGGTAGTTGTGTGACTAATTTTAACATACAAAATTTGCAAATATTTTTTAAAATTTTCTACTAAAATCAAGTTTCTAGATGTCGAATACATATAATAATAGTTATCGATGAACTGTAGTTTTAATTTATAATACAATGAACCAACTAAGTTGTTATGCTTTGTATAAACCATGTTAATGCAAAGGAAGGGAACTGCTACATATAATGGTTCCTGTATTAGCAATTTAATCAAATACTAAATTATGTTAAATTCTATTGTATTTACGTATTTGCCAGATATCAAGTTTATTTGTATCGTTAATTTCAGTCTGTGCAATATCACAATTATTTATACCGAACTGTGTCCTTTTACTCTCAAACGTAACTAAAATACTTGAGTGCTATGTACATTTATATGTAATCCTCTTAATTTAGTTTGATAGAGCTGCGATATAACGTAAGTGTTCATATACATTTAAGATCATGCTATAGTATAACACAGAATGTCTTACGAACCCGCAACGTTTTGACACTAGTCAAATACTAGAATCAAAGCATGCATGTCTCTTTAATTTAGACAAAAATTACGTTACATACGCTGGCATAAAATTAGTTCGTAAAGAATTCCCCTGCAACAATTTAACCGTGTAAAATCTTATGTTAAATATCTAGCTCATTTAAGCGGTTAATTTTATTTTCACAACAAGGTTATTTGTACGAATAGTAAAATTGCCCACACACGTAAATAAAATCTTCAGAAACTTAAACGTATGAAACGTATCCCCAGGCTCAAATAATAGTTATTTATGTACCAAGGACATTATAAAGTTGTTTGTGTCCGAGGGGTAAATTAATGCTTGTGGTGCACGCAACGTTTTACTTTTGTCTTGGAATAAGTAAATATATTTAAAAGTACCACACTCATACGATTAAATAAGCAGAATAGAAACAGAAATGTTTGTTAGCTCATTATTACTGAAATAACTGGGCGATCTTCCAAAGAAACAAAAATTAGGTACACTTAGGTGCCGCCAGCTCAGCGATTGGAGGCGTGTAGCTCTTTAAGAACGAAATGGTACAACAGTAATTAAATAAATGCCCATAGCGCCAACAAATTTTGAAATAACGGCGAATGCACCCCAGTGTTCTAACGAGAATTTGTAAACTGAATACCCAACACTATATTATACTTCCTGAAAGATAGCTCCAAACAAAGTAATCAGCCTTAACTAAACTCACCCTATATACTGGCATAAATATATCAAAATATCACAGTACAAATAAATACATAATTATGACAATACGTTGTATCAGTTAGAATCGCAGGATCGCTCTACATTACTTAATTACAGGCTACAACATACTTACGGACTTACAAAAAAATACAGCAATGGTATAGATTGCACACATTAGAAGGGTGGCCAAAGCAGGAGGGAAAGCAAAACCCCCAGACGGGTCCTTCTCGTGACCTAGGTAGACGCTGTAGCGATCGCCCTAGACCCGGAAAACATTCGAGCGCCGCACCTGATTCGAAGCGGCGAGCGGACCCCAGATTTCACTTGGCTTAACGAATTAGACCGGCATTATTTATGCCTGGCACTGCTTGCTGTGAATAGGAACAGGAGTCCAACGATAGAATACGCAACTACAAGGGGTCCTAGCGCGTCTAATTACTCACCCCAGATGACGATTCGGGCACATGGAAAAGCTCGTTGTTGCAATTAGAAAAAATCCGCATAAGGTGTAGGAAAACTTCCTTCGTGAGCTCGGGGTAACAAATACACGAAAACGTTAAGGCTTGCATTTCACCAATACGCAAAACTAACCAAAAGCCTTATTAAACATCGCAGAAGCTGTTGGATTGCTAAGCCACCATACTGCTTGTTTTAAAGCTGCGACCGGAAAGAACACGTCGAAGACCGCAATCTGCATTTCCAAGATAGAAGCGCCTTGAGGTTATCGCAGCCAAGTGCATATCATTCGCGCGACGCGCGGGAAAATACCATTCGAATTCGAATTTAACAAGGCGGTGTAATCTAAACGTAACATGTTGTACGTATTAATTGTCATATTAGTACTGTCACAGCACCTTAAAAACAAGGCGACTGCAGTCACAGCCGTTCCTCTCTGCACCGTTTCGTACACACTAAAACCATTGTTGCTACCAACATAATACCCAACTAAATCCCTAATCGTGCAATGGATCCATTTTACATACGACTCTACTGTGCGTAGGAACACGCTTACACAGTTTGTAATTTATACAAGTTTTACCATTTACAATAGTGGTCGTAGAAAAAATTATTTAAACACCTAATCCGGTAATAATAAATATCGCTTTTATAGTCGTATATATCTTGAAAATTTTAAAAGCCTTGAAAAAGCAATATCAAATTAGAAGTTTGTAATTTTCGGTTTTAAGACAGCAAGTAGATAGCTTCAGTTGTTGGTTTTGTTATTATCATCACGAGTCTGCTATGATAGTGAAAGTAAACTTAAGGAACGTAAAAATTGTGTATATACCCTGAGTTTACTTTATCGATAAACATGAGACCTACGTTTCTATGACTGCTTAATTACAGAAACAATATGGTAGTTAATTTTACATTAACTGTATAACAGCAATGTATTAAAGCGTTTAGTTTCAGGAGTCTTAGCTGCTCAGAACTCAACCTGCTTCGTGACGTCACGTTACACTTGAGTCCGAGTAAGGTGGTTAATTTTAGCTTGAGGGATAGACGGCGAACCAAGGACAAATCAGCGTGGGTATACGCGCAAACCTGAAGAGATAATTCTTTGGGAACATCGGAACATCGGCTCAGAGCGTTGCTCTATGGGGTGGATATGAAAAGTATCTAAGTGTGACGGTAGAATTTTTCCAAATATCCGATCAAAAGTTGATAATGAAGCTTCACTTTAAAACATCGAAGAGGGACTCGAATCTACAAACCTGAAAGCTATACCTTGGAAATCTCAAATCTGACGTAGTAAAAAATGCTAATAATGGCCGGAGTACCTGCTACAAAATTTAAAAACGGAATGACTTGTAACTTTTCATCCCTTAAAGGTGTTTAACGTTATTTCTAGAACCTGTGCTGAGAAAAGGAGTACCCTTGGGTGAATTTTTTATTTAATAATTTATTCAGAAATCAGCTTTAAAAACAAGTCAAGCTTTTCAAATTTCCAATAAAGCAACTTCCTTGGAAAAAAGTGAACCACGAGTTTGATAATACCAGTAATTCTGGGGTAGTATCAATCTGTCACAAACTACAGTGGCATCATTGATTTGTTAAAAGAATACAGGATTGCTTCTAAGTAATATTTATGTATAATAAAAAATAAAAATAATAAAGCAACACACTGTAAATGTATTCACTTTTTAGTTATCATTAATAACTTTTGATCTTCCTCATGCTCGTCGCCTACTACCCTGAAATGACACATTGTTAGCAAATTTATGGCTCCCTTTTGTAATAACGTGATTGCTTGATTATTAGAAATTTGACAAGTCTAGTTAGTTAATTTGTTATGGACAAGGTCTAGGTATGGGTAGTACGAGGTGCCTTAGATACCAGCTACTGTGATCATATGGCCAAAGTCCTACATAACATTTTGCCGAGACTAAGGAGTTCCAACCGTAGTAAAGAATATTTTACATGCTACATATCGTAGTAACATGGGACCCACGGATTGATATCACTTCGGAATGATGACATTCTGTAGAAGTTTTCATCTGCATTGTTTTATTTTTAAGAAAATTGCTTGGACCGGGAATCGAACACTCGGCTCTTAGATCAACAGCCAGAATATTAACCACTGAGTCCAGCATTTAACAAGTGTGATTGATATTTAATACCGATTTCTAACTAAATCATTAGAGACATTGACTTCACACAGAAGTCCTTCTATTTGTAATTTATTAGTAGAGATTTTAAAAATAAAGCATAAGTTAGTATTATTCAAAGAGTCGGTTAGCTAGCGTCCCGTAAATATGATGTGCACATTTGAGTGCTACCATTCCGTGCAATATAGCAGACATTTTGGGATCATTACCGCCCCTTCAGAGCAACATCGACATTGTTGCATCTTCGGTACAACCTACAAAGAGAAAAATGTGGAATTTCATTTCAACCCCTGGTCGGATATTTAGGAAACTCATTGTTCCGCAACCACCATGTAAAGCGACGCTATGAGTCACATCACAGCCCCGAGACACCTCCCTTTTTTTCGCCAAATACCGACACCTTGAACTGAAGCTCTCCGTTCTTTTTCCGATAAGCCCGGACCGTACGTTTTCCGAGCTAGAGGTTTGATGTCTTCCAGTTTTTGCCTAGAACAATGCCAACTAAAGTGCTGCATTTCCAGTTAAGTGATTATATTTTATTGGTTACAAGTGGTACAGATTGTGTGCTATTTAAGAATTAACTGATTTAGATTATGGTCTCTGGTCATGGACTGGATACTCAGGGAGCTCTCTGCAAAGGGCATCTTTGTGTTAGGTTACGCTGATAACCTTGTAATATTAACACAGTAAGAGAGCTTATTCAAGAAGCCCTCACTGGGATTAAACCTACCAAAGCAAAACTTGTCATTTTTATCCAAAGAAGGATTGGGGGTTTTAGACAGTCCTCAGTCTTCGGCAACTCTCTTCAGTCCTCTAAATTAGTCATTATTCTAGGAGTAATTCTGTATTCGAAGATGAACTGAAGGGCTCATGTAGAGAGACAAATTCAAAGAGTCACTGCTTCCCAGTTGATATGCAGACGGACCTTTGAAATCAGCTGGGGTCTGAAGTATCGTCTCACCATGGGGTTTGTAACGGGCTAGTTCGTGCCATCTTGGTATTTAATAATCACCTTGGCATTTAACCACTATTCTGACAGGTATAGGACCAGACTGTATTTCTTCCATTGTAGAAATTAGATTAAAACATATTGTGTACATAAAACTTGCAGTGATTTTTTTTCTTCGCGCTCGAATAGGAAAGTGCAAGCCAGCGAAATACTGATCCCGTGTGCCATTATTAGAACTGCATGCGCGCTTTGGAGGTAAAGTAGAGGCAGTCGCTTGCCAATAGCCGACTGAGGTGGTGGTCTAAGCAAAAGGGACGCCACGCGAAGTATAAAGTGCCAGCTTGGAAAAGCATCCCCAAGATACAGCAGTTCATAGCAAGAATCTGTTACTCCAGCTGCCATTCGAGCTTCAAGGAAGCCAGTCGACTTTGTCAATACACGAAGTCTGTGAGAGTAGCTACCGAAGCCACCAAGCTGACCTCTTCGTTATCTTGCAACGAGGTAAAGGCAAGCTTAATTATCATAAATAAAGCCTAGGCTTGAATGCTCGGTCCAGGAAACTGGGAGCCGAATCATAACTACGAATTACGAAGCGGTTGCAACAAATAACGCAAAGTTTCAAAGAGCAAATTACGCCCCCGCAAGCAACGAGCAACCTGCTGAGACGTCAGAACAAAGCGCTTGCATCACCCCTTGGACACATCGTGTTAGCTGATTTCAAGCTACTGGAGTAAGGCCGAATTAAAGTGAATTCTTGTGCGGAATTTGAACACTATTATCACTGCTGGATTTTTATTTGGCGTTGATAATTAATAAGTCATACCTACACTTAAATAGTGTATTCAAGCATGTAGATTCAGCATTAAGCTCGTGGACTGATCCTTGCTATTATTAATAGCGCATATAGCAGTCATAGATTATCAATGTGTACTCTTTTTATGTATTTTAATGCCTGTACATTCCTTTTACAGAGTATATGTATTTCCGTATAAACTGTTTGGTTTTCATTTCTGGCAGGATTTGCATGTGTAATTACAGAATTATAGCTGGCAGCGGGCACGCCGGAACTCTCTATATTGACAAATTCCCTTAGCTGCACTGAGGTAAGAGCGGGTCGACTGAGTTAATTGGCAAACAAAGGGCACTCTAATACTACAGTAAAGTAGAGTATAGGGGACGGGAAAAAGTACCATTACAGGTTTTACACTGTGGTTATAAGACCAATAACAATATATTATGCTCTGGTTTGGTAGCTGGCAAGTAGCAAGGCAACAATCAGAAACAGACTACAGAGATTGGTTTGTTTAAGCATAACAGGAGCAATGCGCACTGCTCCCACGGCAGGTCTAAAGGTGCTTCTGGGACTTGCGTCCCTTCACTTCGTGATTGAGGCAGAGGCTAGGAAATCAGCCTACTGACTTAGCCAGGGACAGATGTGGCCTATGAAAAGGGAGCAAGTGGGAATCATCCACCACTTTGGGAAGGTTCCATTACTTCTTACAAGAAGCGATTTTATGGCTTCGCTCTATACGTTCCATAAAGCATTTCAGGTAATCATCCTTGATAGAAACAGAGACGGCTCCAGCATGACAGAAGGATCTGGTGCTGGCATTTACGGCTATAGGCCGAGGGCCAAGCTCACCGTTGCGCTTGGAAAATACGCCACTGTATTCCAGGCGGAGATATTTGCTATCTTAACCTGTGCCCATGAAAACCTTCAAAGAGGATACTCCAATCTTCATATCTATATTTGCACAAACAGTAAGGTATCCCATCGCCCATGATCAATCCTAGGTTGGTTCTGGGACGTTTTCAGACACTGAATAGACTCGATACAAAAAAATTGGTCAAATTACTATGGGTACTAGGCCATAGTAAAATAGAGGGTGTAACGAAGAAGTTGATGTTCTAGTCAGAAGGGGTCCTCAAGAACCACTCATTGGCCCTCCGCCAGCTTTAGGTATTACACGTGCTAATGGAAAGACAGATTGAGCATTGGCTAAATAACCAATCTAGTGCCAACTAGGCTTCGATAGCAAGGCTACGTTAGGCGAAACCCCTTATTGGGGAAATGTTACCCGGCAACACCTCCACTCTCCTGTCAATGATCAGAAAAGCTATCAGGTTCGTGACTGGCCTACTAACGGGGCACGGTCACCTACGGAAGCACTTACTTCTAATTGGAATCGCAAATAGTGCCACCCGTAGGAAGTGGCAATTGGAGAGAGATACCTCAATTCATGTTTTATGCCCCTCCTAACACTGAGGCATAAACATTTTGGTACCAACCTGGTAGAACCCCAGATAATAAAGGACGTTCTTAACGGTAGGATTCTTTCTTCGCTTTGGAATTCGACCTTTTCGAACAAGACCTATAGAAATTTAGTTGGAAAACACAAGCGACCACTAGGTCTCAGTGCAGCTAACTACTAACACCACCAAAATAATAAGAAGACTGTTTTAGACGGGCCCAACTT